>BRDA01055524.1:0-37859 GCA_036984385.1 Crenuchus spilurus | reverse complement strand
AAAAAAAAAAAAAAATATATATATATATATATATATATATATATATATATATATATATATATATATATATATACACATTTGTACTTACACATATTTATCAAAGTATAAAATAATGCTCAGGTCATATAGGTGATATTACCACAGCTCTAAACACAATATGTTGAACGGTTTAATGCAGCATTTAAAGGCAAAAATCCAAAGTATTAGGAAACACCCACAACATCTAAGACTCCCAGTGATTTAAGTTGGTGGAAGTTTTTTGTAAAGGCCTTAAATAAGATGGTTCTTCAAGGGTTCTTGGGTAAGGAAAATTGTTATATATAGAAACATGAACAATCTACATCCATCTTCAATCTTCATGAACAAACCCTTTACATGACTGAAGAATGAAGAATGTATTGTAGATGGTTCTATACAGAATATATTTGAACATGGTACTATATAGCACCAAAAATGGTTCCTCTATCATTACAAGCTTGACACTGTAACCCTTTCTGAGGCTATATAGAACCACTTTCATAATCCATTTTCAAAAAGAACCATCTTCAGCACATTCTTCACCAATCTGAATAACTATTTTACTCATGCAGTGGGTTCTTTGATTGTTCATGGTTCTACATATAACCATTTTCTTTACTAAAGAATCATTGAAGAGCCATCTTTATATAAAATATTGTGCTGGATTTGGGATTTATATGTTCTTTCTTAAAAACATTTTTTTAAAGGTTGCTTCTCAAATAAGCTGAACATTTGGTCGATTTTAAGCTACTTTGTTTCAATGGTACTGACAGCTCCATTCTCATCTTCTCACTGGACCAGAGTGATAGTGGTTGCACCTTACCTGATGTCTCTATTGGAATCTGATGAACCATTAAGTAAAGCCAGCGCTTAACCGAGAACTTTTTTACATCGATTTCAGAAATAGAACCATCAGAGTTCAGCTCACCTTCTGCTTCTTCTTTCAGAACGACACCTGGATGGGTTCTTATGCTTCATTACCTGCAGGAGTGGAAACCAGATGAGGCTGGAGTGTTTGGAGGAATAAGGAATTCACTTTGATATATTTTATCCCTTAAACTTTGTTCTCCACATATAAGTTTCTTATTCCTTTATAAATCCCAAATTATTTAAATACACATGCCCTACTTTGTAGTCCATCTGTTTCTCTGTATACTTTGTTCACCCTCTTCTTCAATGATAAGGACTCCTACAGGACCACTACAGAGCTTTTATTCTCAGCACCGCAGTGACATTGATGTGGTGTGGTGTGTTAGTGTGATACAAGTGGATAAGACACAGCAGAGCTGCTTGATGTTTTTAAACACCACAGTGTCTGTGCTGGAGTGAAAATAGTGCACTAAGCAGTCAACAGTGTCCTGTGACCAACATTGAAGGATCAACACTGTATAGTACTGTGTGCAGTTTAATTGCATGAAACAGGTTACATGAGAGTTGCGTCCAACTAGTTTCATGCAACTAGAACTGCAACCAACACAAACTGCAGCAGACATTGCATTTTAGTTGCATGCAACCCATTTAGTGCAACTAAAGTTGCACACAGCATTATTTTTGTACAACTTGTCAGATATGCAATTTAAGGACAGAATTCAATAGCTGCTGTCTCTGACTTTACATCTACAAGGTTGACCAACAAGGTAGGTGTGTGGACAGCAAGTGGACAATTTCCAGCAGCTCTGCTGTGTCTGATCCACTCAGCACACACAAACACACCACCACCACATCAGTGTCACTGCAGTGCTGAGAATGATCCACACAAATAATACCTTCTCTGTGGGAGTCCTGACCAGGGTGAAGAGCTACAAAGTGTATCTGGAGTTGAGAAAATGTAGATACAAGAAGGTGGTTTTAATAAAGTGGCTGGCCAGCATCTGTACGATGTAAATCAATCTCAGTTGCTAATGTTTATGCCCAAATCCAAAAGCCCAAGAAGTAACACTCAAAACCAGTATATTGACCTCTGATATCAGAAAATCTAATAACGTCTGCTCAAACACACCCGATTTAACTTGTCTAAGAAAGAACAGAGTTAAACGATGTATTGAACTGAATTGGGCTGCAAGCCTGGACCTGAATACACAGAGAAAGCAGAAAGATGCTGCATGAAATTGAGAGATGGAGGCATGTTGTTTAGGGAATTCCATGACCCGGCACATTGCACAGTGAGTCAGCTGAGTGACAGGTCTAATCTCTTCATAACGGGCGCTCTTTCCCCCCTAAATCTAACTCAAGGTTTGATTCTTTATTCTTTATAACCTAACGTTTCATTATTTTTTTCACTATTAGATTTAATGTATTATTATTTTTTGCTACACCTTAAATACTACTCTATTTATAATTGTAACACATACACTTATTATACTTGGCATATATCATAAATAATATTGTATTAGTTTTACACTACATTTCTACAATTACATTGCTGCCTTGTGACACCTGAATTCTAATAAAGCTTTAATAACTACAACTAATAAGAATAGGTCTCTAATAAATAAGTGCCATTTAGTAATAGGCATGATTTAAAAATGCTCCTTCTTCAATACACAAAGTACAAACCAGGAGGTGGATCCCTTCCTGCAGATTGAAAAGCCTCATCATTCATTCTAATCCTAGAGGTTACTTGAAGGGAGTCTTTTTCAGTTCATTCGGTTGAGTTTAATTCCCCTCTGATGTCTACTCTGAAGGTATGTGACATTGGTTCATTCAATCAATCACTACGATTTGGCCTCTTCCTGAAATAAGCTGCTTTGCTTTTTATAGTGAGCTCATGAATAATTTGATGAGCTCTGCTCTGATTGGCTGAGCAGTATGCTGGAGCTAAAAACTTTAAGAATACCAGAAAATGGGAGGGAAATGAAAATAATGAATGAATAGCTGACAAAAAACAACAGAGATGAGATATAAGAAGATGAATAAGGAGGTGAATTTAACTAAGAATTGACTAGTTGGTGTGGAGATACTGCTTGCACAACCTCTCTTGAGCAATGCATTTGGTTATGAAAATTGATTGACTGGTTCGCAGCCCACATAGAACATGAAAAAATAAATGAAATAAATAAAAATATAATTAAACAAAAAATAATAATGTATACATGTTTATTTTTCTTGTTTTTTGATCCATTGACCACAAGAAGTTATATTTATTAAGGGTCATTTTTCATTTTCTGTCTATATTTATTTATTTATTATGCTGATTAATATAATGATTAGATAATGCTGCATTGGGGCAAGAAAACAGTAGGAAAATTAATCAGCTTCTCCAAAATAAACAAAAAGGAAAGAGAGAAGAGATGCATGGCATAGAAGAGAAGTATCTGAGAGAGGAGTTGAGTGAAGAGAAAAGCTGTTATGAATTGGAAGGATGGCATTGAGGGAACGTTTGCCTGACCTTTAGTAGGAATTTTAACTGTGATGACAGATGTGAGGATGGTGTATGCAATAGTGATTTCTGATATGGGCATCTGCTCAGGGTGGCAGGATGGCAGGGGCAGCATGAGGGCGACCTGCATTGCTCCCTAGAGGCTCTGTGAAGTGCCCTTGGGACCATTGGAGCTGGCCGATGTTAGTTCCTATAGGGGGGTGGGCTGGATGTTTGAATTTGTGTGTGTGTGTGGGGGGGGGGATAGATGGCGGGGAGTGTGGGGTGGCTTAGCGGTTTCGCCGGGGTTGTTTGCTGAGGCTAGTCACCTCAGCCACCATCAATGGTCAGCATCCGCTTGAGTCAGTCTACCCCAGACCTTTCACCACACATTAACTATTAGTCAGAGGTAAAGAGAGACAAAACCAGTTTTTGAAGATGGAGATGATTAGGAGTGGGACATTTAGTTCGGATGTAAGTAAGTAAGTAAGTAAGTAAGTAAGTAAGTTTATTTATAAAGCACATTTTATACGACAACGTCGCCCAAAGTGCTGTACAGAGTGGCTAAAACAACATTTAATGTATGTGTATGAATACCATACAGACAAATACATGACAGACACCCCTACTCTTTTAGAGGAAATGACCAGAGATCTTCAGAAAAAACTTTGTCAGCTTTTTAAACAGTACAGTGTCCTAATTACTGCTCCTAAGCAGTGGGATCCCTCTCAGACCTTTTTAATAATGCCTCTTGTTGTCCACCAACACCACTTCCAGCAGTTTCCTTGGAGGTCTCCCATTCAAGTCCTTACCAGACCCAGACCTGCATAGCTTCAATGGATTTGCATGTTATTTTGTTAAGGTAGTATGAACATGAGACATAGCACTTGACTGATTGATCCACTGAACATGCCATCTATTGATTCATCCTAATGTTATTTAATGGCCAGAACTATTGCTTGGACTTCCTCAGCAGGAAAGATGAACCAAAATAGAAGACTAAGAATGAACTTGTATCACAATGTCAGATATTACACTAGGCCAGTCCAATAAATGTGTAAGGCTAGACTGTGACCATTGTCTTCCAAATTAGGTGTACACCACGTTTAGACGGCCAAGCGCTCCCCGCACTGTTATTTTTGCCTTTTTGCAATTGGCCCCTGTCAAAGTGTCAGATAAAGCTGATTGTGGAGAATGGGACAAGACAGCTTTGGCCCTTATTAACCCGGAGTACCACAGAGCAGATTGAAAGATAAGGCAACAAGAGAAGACGTGTGCTCCCTCAAATTGGTACTTATTATTTATACTGAGGAAAGCAGCAAGCAGTGTGGCAGAGCCAGACGGAGGGACGTGCAGTATGAAGCCATTACATAATGTCTACATAACAAGTGTTAAGAATGAACTGGAAATCTGTCAAATTGCTAAAAGGTCATTTTCAGGAGAAACAATTTGTTTTCTACCAACAGAAACAGATTGAGCTTATCGTAATTAATGTTATTTAACACTGGCTTAAAAAGGCCATGAACTGAACACATTTCATGATTAGTCCAAACCCAAATTGGGAAACTTATCAGAGCTAAACAGACTGTATTTTCGTCCAGGCTTTTGACAGTTGCCCCCCCTCAATTGGATATAACCACAGAACTCACAGTATGCTATCAGTAAGAATAATGGGTTTTGAAACTGCCACCATTTTGTTGAAAAATCACGAGGTATTATGATGCTATCACGCCACTCAAACAAGCATGACATGTAGGAGGCAGGCAAAACCAAGTGTTCTAACAAACTTAAAAAGTTAAATACATCTCATCAGAGATGTCTATAGTGCTTAAAAGTCCCAGTATTGCATAATGTCTCTAGAATATGAAACTTTGGTGTTGCAGTAAACATCCAGCAAAGTTTAAATAGCAAAAACAAAATAGAAGTATGCTATTGGCCAAATTAGCTCATGAGAGCTATCTGAGAATAGCCTTGAGTCGTCTTAAAATGTGTGACTGACAGCTCTCTATGACTTGTATGGAAAGCCAAAGTCCAAAATTTGCCAAAGTTGAAAGACTACATAGAGGAAGAAGATGAGACGAAGAGTCATTTCACATTAAACTGACTACTTTATTAACAGATAACAATAAAAAACAGTAAAAGAAAAGCACAGCAGGGCTGAACTGGCTGAAATGGCTGCATGTTCACCTTTCTTCCCTCTGTGCCTTGATTGGACAAGGGTAAAATACATTTATTTGGACATTTTTGTGTAATAAAAACAAAAGTTCATAAACAGTAGGGTGATAACATTATTTCCATTGCTCATGCACAAACCTTTATTTACATTGCTTTGGCAATGCCATTAGATAAAGCTGTGTGGGCAGAACAAGCCTTGTGATTGGTTAGGCAAAGTTTACATAAGCTATACTCACTATAAGTAATGTCTATCCATTCTAATAAGTTATTAATGGTTGGAATATTGATATAATCTAATTGGTATATGCTTGCTCAATGCAGCCTTGTTCCTCATTGGTCCCTGGGTCCATATATTTGCATAGGGTCTTTTTTTTACTTTTATCAATGATCTCTGTTTCATTTCAGAACACTTTATCTTTAACTGTGTGGTTATATTCTCTGTTTTGTTTGACTGCTTAATCTGGTAGGTTTTAACTACAGTATATGAGTATGTTTCTCTTAGTGAGGCTCTATGCTGGTTAGCGAACTAAGATTTGTTGATGTAGTGGCAGACTGGCAATCTGGATGTTCTGGGAAAGTCCAGAACCACCATCTGTCTAAAGGCCATCAGCCTGATTTTAGAAAGTGGTAAATGCAAACTGAAACCATCTATCAGATCAGGAATCTAAGTTTGTACAGATTTGCTGTTTCATCAGCCCTGTTCAGATTGGATTCAATGTACATGAGTAAGTTTTACTTTTACAGGAGCTCTTCTGTAATTTTGTTCCCATCCAGATCAGTCATTTCTCTGTTTTTCTCCCTCTTCCTCCAAGACTGTTGTTTAAGTAACACAGAGCTCACTTTATCATTTTATCTTAACTTTTTAGAACAATTATTAGAATATTTTATCTTGAGTTTGCATAAATTATTGATAAAACAGCATCAACATTATAGTTCATAGTATACTAAGCATTCTATATGTAGTCATAAGGCCATTTTAGTTAGTGTTCTGCTATGAGGTAGTCTTATTTATTTTTATACAGTCAGCACATTTATGTTGTTAAGCATAACGGAAAAACAATTTGTTGTTTGTAAGTGATAAATTACATTATGTACGATGTAACAATGCAACATATATGTAACATTACAATATATACAATGTAACACACCTAACATTTTAGAACATGTACAATATAACTTACATTATCATATATTACACATACAATGTATCATTGTAACATATGTCAATAACATATATGTCAACAACAGGAAAAGGGCCACCTGCATCATGAAGGACCCCACCCAGCACACCCAGCACACTCACTTTTTGTCCCCTCTGGCAGGAGGCTGCGGTCCATAAAGTGTAAAACCACCAGACTGAGGAATCGCTTTATTGCAGAAGCTGTTAGACTCTTAAACTCCACTTAGGAACGTCACACACTGCACTGACACTTTATTACACTTGGTTACTTTAACTTTAACTGTATGCTGCTAATATGTATTCATTCATCCACTCATTCATATAACTTGCTGCTAATCTCACCATTCCATGTTCAATACTCTGAACATTGTACAGACTAAGTTATCTACACTCTTGTCCAATACTGCTCCACATAGTGTACAGTCTATATTTACATTGTATAGTCTACATTTACATCTGTATATTTTATATTATATCTGTATATATTCATAACAAAACTTTATATTTATCAAGCTACTGCACTGGGTAAAACTGGGATCTTGGGAATGTAATTTCGTTTCACCTCATGTACTACATGTGATGTGAATGACAAAGTTTCCTTGAATCCTTGAACATAGTGCAACATCTAAAATTTAACAATGTAACATATTGCAACATGAACAATGCAAAACTGTAACATATATGAAACGTATTACAACTTAAACAATGTAACAATGTAACATTTTAATACACTGCAACATGACCAATGTGACATGTTGTAATGTAATATTTTAAGATGTACAATTAAACAATGTAACATATTACAACATGTATAATGCAAAACTGTAATATATATATATATATATATATGACATGATACAACATGTATAATGTAACAATTTAACATTTTAACACATTGCCACATGAACAATTCAACATGTACAACATAACATCTATAACATATATGTAACATATTACAGCATGTACAATGTAACATATACGTGACATACATGTAACAACATAAACAATGTAACAGTGTAGCATATATTTATATAACATTGCATCATGAACAATGTAACAATGTTACATTACTGATCTTTTTCTGTATCCCTAATGATTTTTCTTTAAAGAGGGCTTCAGTTTTTTCCAGCACGGCAGTGTTTTAGATTTATATATTTCATTTTTTTTTCTCAGGTCTCATGTAGCCTCTCCTGGACAGATGGCTTGTAAAGAAAACAGCATGCCACCCAGTAATCATATGTGCAATAAATGCTGCTGGTTAAGATCCTGTGGATTGGGTACAGATGGCACTCAGATTTCGCTACCTCGGAGCCCGTGAACGCATGCTGAACCATCAACAATTTCCACTCCCAACATCACTTTCGAGCAGAGTGAAGAAGAGAAGCCATGTAATTGTCCTCGGCATGAGTCGTCATGTCACATCTGATATGGAAAATAAATCCTACACTGCCAAGCGTTGCAGATAGGAAATGATGACAGTGCTAGGGATGACGTCACATGTGCCACTTAATTGTATTTTGGAAATTGTTTTCATGTCTCCCGTCTCTGTCCATTAAAGAGCAGACATTTGTTGTTTTTGGAGATCATTTGTGCTGGTCCAAGTGCAACCAGCGCACAATTACTGCCCGCTCCCGCACTGCTGGACATGTGAAATAATAGATGGTCAAACTGAATGGTTCAAAGTGCCCCGCTGAAGCCCAAAGATGATAGATATGATCCCTGGAGCGGGTTGCTATGAAACTGCAAAGTAGTGAAGTATTCAATAAATTCAATTAAACATACACTTCACCTGACTAATTGCTACCTAGACAGCTTTGATTTCCAGACGAATCTGCCCTGGGCTACACCATCTGGATGCAATGAGCACCTTTTGCTGAAACCAGGCTGGACCAATGACAACCGTTGTCAGAACAGACAAATATAAAAGTGATTTTAGCAGGCAGGACATGGTTTATTGTTTAAATACATTGCAATTAATGTTGAAGCAATCATGAAAGTGTTTTTTTTTAGTTTGTCCTATACTTACTCTACTCAGAATACAAGCCAATAATATTTTTCACAAACACAGACCTGTAAGGCTCTGACTGGACAGCTGTGATATGTGGCAGGGTTTGAGGATTTAAAAGAAAAGAATTAGAAGAAGCTAATGCCTTGAAATCTGACTTGAAAACATGTAAAGATGTTCACTATTGCAAAAGTAAGTCCAAAAAGATGTTGATTGCTATGCTAGGAGATACACTCCATCCTTCTGTTGCTGGGACAGATGCTGGAACCATCCCTGAACAGTAATTAGAAGCTGGGATGAATGATGTTGGCTGTGGGGCTCAAAGGGGTTGGGCACCTTATGCCTGCCCACCAAGATTACCATGCATCACTAACGAAGGATTAATCTGATACAGGCTAAAGCCATTAGAGGTGTGTTTGACCCTGAATGAACAACAGGTCATTAACTACTTTTTAAGGGTAGATTTGATACTAGGTTTGCTGGTTAGCACGTTTGCCTCTCAGCTCTAAGCCATTGGGTTGAAGTCCCCATTTAGGTGGAGTTTCCATGTTCTGCCCATGTCTGCATTGGTTTCCTCCAGGGATTCCTGTTTTCTCCCATAGTCCAAAAACATGGAGGTCAGGCGAGCTGGGTACTCAAAATTGTCAGTGTGTGTGCACCTATCAATGGATTGGTGCCATGTCCTGGACTTAGTTATGATAGAGTAATGCCCTGCACCAGGTGAGGGGTAGAATAAGTGGATGGGATAATGGATGTTTGGATAGATTTGAGATTTTAACTGTGGTTCTGAATAATGATCCTAGAGCACCACTGCCAATTCCTCTGCTCCCAACATGATCCAGTTAGTTGATTATCCAACTAACAAAATTATTTACAAGCCCTTTCTAAGTGGATATGTGTGTGTTAGAGCAGGGAGAATTGTGGCACAAATTTGGGCTGCCTACATATTGTCGCTTCAGTACAAAATGCATGATTTCCGCACAACAATACAGTGAACTGTTAAGTAACCAGACACAGAAGTGAATGACGAAATGGCGGCCATCTTTATCCGCAGTCGAGCTAATGAATGAAAGTTAATTGACCATCTGTTTGTTGTTTGAATAATGGACGGGTGATGCACATAACTGCTCCGTGGAGAGAGCAGAGAGGAGAATATATCATTTGGCCATCCGAGGGGCTGTAGCAGGCGGGCAGATTGATGGGGTGAATTGGCGAGGTTACGGTCACGTCAAGCGTTTGGCAGCGCGAGGAAACTGAATGGGGCAAGTTTGATTAGATATCTAAAGCTGGGTCAGAGAGGACAAACAAAAAGGAGAAAACAACATTACTGAAGTGATAGCAGATTACGCAGCTTTCTAAATTATACCCACTTTATCCGCTTGTACCTTATTTCCAACGGCTAAAATCGCTCTCTCGGCCTGGTTTTCAATAGAGTGATCATGGAGATTCCTAGTGACATGTACCGTGCCTCGTTTAGTAAGATGGGCATTTGTCATTGACCTCTGGGCTGCACTGCTTTTCTGTTTTTATCTGCTGACAATGTACACACTATTCAATTTAATCAAGTTCATATTTCATTAACACATCTGGCAGTTCCACATACTCACACCCAATCCAGAAGATGCTGCCATTGAGATCTTTTAGGAATGAGTGTTTAAAAAATGTTGAATGTTCTGATCATAAATGGGATCATGTTCCTTGTGTTGTGCAGCTTTTTGGGGACTAAAAAGCCAAAAGCTCTTGTTTTGTGCATTTGTTTTCAGTAAATAATATGCATGTGTTTTTATATTTTTAATCCTAAAACTCATTTTCTGATCATTTGCAGGATTTTTTTTTTTTTTACAAAACATCAAATTTTATCATTGACTTCATGTAGTTTACAGATTTACAGGTGCATCTAAAACAAATTAATATCACTGAAAATTTAATAAAAAAAAATGAAACTTTTTGATGATTGTGGCCTACAGCCAATGAAAACCCAAAAGTCAGTATCTCAAAAAATTTGAATATAAGACCAATTCACTGAAAGTAAATTTTGCATTTCCTGTGGAAATCAAGATCCCAGTGTCTTGAAGATGAGTGGAGAGACACACTGTCCAAGCTACTTGAGGTCTAGTGTGACGTTTCTACTGTCATTGATGGTTTGGGGAGTCATGTCATCTGCTGGTGTTGGTCCACTGTGTTATATCAAGTCTAAAGTCTAAAAGTCTAAAAGTCTACCAGGACATTTTAGAGCACTTCATGCTGCCATCTGCTGACGTTCTTGGCGGAGAAGCTGATTTCATTTATCCAGCAGGACTTGGCACCTGGCCACACTGCCAAAAGTAGCAACACCTGGTTTAATTACCATAGTATCACTGTGCTGGTCCACAAACTCATCTGACCTAAACCCCACAGAGATTCTATGAGCTATTGTCAAGAGGAAGACGAGAGACACCACACCCAACAATGCAGATGAGCTGACGGCCGCTATCAAAGCAACCTGGGCTTCCACAATACCTCAACAGTGCCACACACTGATCACCTCCAAGAAGCCCTGACCAAGTAATTGAGTGTATATACTGTACATACCAGTGGCAGATGCTGGTCTTTCAAGGAGGGGAAGCTCAATTCCGGCCTACATCATAAATTGTGTCGGTTTATTTATACGTAAATTCTACCCTCCATTCCTTTCAAGAAAATGATCTGTGACCCTGTCATACCAACAAGGCGTCTTTTCCAGGGACTTGACTAGTGTCCTCTCAATGGCCAGCAGAGCTAGGCTGCTTAAACGGCCTTGGCTCATGGTGTTGCGGGTGTAAGACTTGAGCCGCTTTAAACAGGAGAAGCTCTTTACACCTGCT
The DNA here is from genome assembly GCA_036984385.1 of Crenuchus spilurus. Taxonomy (NCBI): domain Eukaryota; kingdom Metazoa; phylum Chordata; class Actinopteri; order Characiformes; family Crenuchidae; genus Crenuchus; species Crenuchus spilurus. The sequence continues at coordinate 26,280 of BRDA01055524.1, read as the reverse complement.
AGCTCGCTAGCTGGGACTGGCGCGAGCCTAGTGTGAAGTGTGTCCACCTGTGAGTGCTTTGTGACGGTGGAGAGGCTCAGCAGCTCCCGCTGGCCAGAAACTTTGATAGAAGTCAGTCTCCAAACACAAGCAGCTACAAAAAAACACCAGAAATAGAAGCTCGATTTGTCACTAGTTGTTTTTAACAGATAAAATGCCACTAAGACCCCCACTGCCCCATAGACCCCCAGAGACGCTGAACGTCCGATGGGCGGGACAAAGCCCAGCGTTTATCCAATGACTCGTCTCGTTTCGCTGCACGCTTTGCTTTGCCATTGAACTCTGTGGATGCTGAGCGTCCACCCTGTTTAAAGCGCTGTGAAGCTGCGGGAATGAGTGAGAGGAAAGCCGCGTCGTTACCAGTGATAAGAAGCTGATTCTGAACAAAAGTTGAGCGCGTTGTAGCGCATATTTAGTCAATGACATGTACACACAACAGTATATTATTGATCACTTATTTTTTGACATTTTAGGGGAAGCTGAGCTTCCCTTGCAGTCTTAGAGCAATCGCCTCTGGTACATACGTTTCAGTAGAACAACTTTTATATATTAAATATAACTTATTTAATTTGTCATATAATATTCTAGTGTTTGAGATACTGACTTTTGGGTTTTCATTGGCAGTCAGCCATAATCATCAACATTAAAAGAAATAAACACTTGAAATAGACAGTGTGTGTAATGAATCTACACATTATGTGGTTTCTGGTGATCAATAAAAGCCACATTTGAGTTTTTTACCAGAAAAACATTTTGCATTTATTTCAGTGACAAAAATGTGAATTCAGTATCTGTTTTTCTGAAGTTTGCCCCCTTGTGGTTCAAATCTGAGTTTCAAAATGAATCTATATAATGTCCCTTAAGTGCTGTGCAGCAAAAAATTATTTCATCAGTAAACTGTAAGCATGTTATTATATTACGAATCATAAAACACATTTCCAGATCACTTGAATGCTTCTTTAAGCAAGAAGCATCCACATTTTGCACTGCCAATAATTTATTCACGCTACTCAATTTAATCAAGTTCATATTTCATGGTGTGCTGATCAACACGTCTGGCGCTGCCATATCCATCCAATGCAGAAGATGCTGCCACTGAGATAGATAATAGACCTTTTACGATAAAAACAACACAGTACCCATAATGTCTTATCTTCTTTCCTTTAGCATTTCTCTTAGTGTAATTAGCTTCGAACCAGTCTGTGCAGCTCTCTCAGGTGGGTGCGGTAATCTCTCTTTAGACTGGCTGCTCTGTGCACCCATCTCCCCCATTAGTCTTCATTAACAAGCTCTCTCCCTTCCAAACCTCAGCACTGTCTCAGCTTCTGATTCCATTAAATGTGTATACAGGGATTGAGGCTCAGCGTAACCCGCCGGAGCAGAATTAGATCATAATCTTTATTTTCTCAGCCCACACCCAAGCAGCCTGTCTCTCAGAAGGCTTCATTTAGTCACCTGCAGTCACTGAAGATGAGACGATGAATCATTACAGCTTAAAACACTGACAATGCCTGCTGGAGTTTAACCTCTTTACAGTACACTATATTACTAGGCTTTCCCATCAGAGTGTTGATATTTTTTGTAAAACAATTCTTCAAATGATCAGAAAACGTGTTTTATAACATGTAATATAATAACACGTTTACAATTTAGCCCTGAATAGCACAGCCCTTAAGAGACTTTACGTTGGTTTATCTTACAATACAAATTTGAGCCGCAAGAGGGCGCCCTTCATCAGAACTGAATCAGAGTGCTCAGTTCTATTTGTTTGGAACAAATAAACAATTATTCAACACTTCTTGTAACTGCAAATGTGACATTTGAAGCATAATTTTTCATTAGCAGCTCAAAATATTTGGAAATGAACAAGCTGAGGAGAAAGAAGAATTTTCATGTGACTCCTCATGGTTGTGTAGATCTTAGAAAAGAAGAAATTCATGGAGGGAGATGCTGGACCAGGTCCAGGCTATTTATGATAAAATAATTTTGTTAGAATAGTAAAATATTGTTCTAGCATTGAGCATTACACGCACTGATTTTGTTTTATTGCAGTAGTATTGCATGCAATACTAGTGCTTATCCAGAAATTAAAATATCCTATTTTTTGGTAAAAAATGTAAACTGTTATATATTTTATTTTATGCCTATTACATGTAGAGTGACATATTTCAAGCCTTTTTTGTTTTATGTTGACTATTGTGGCTTATAGCTGAATATACAAAAGCATTTTGAGTTACTATTCAAACAGTATCAACATGTTTACATGTAATTAATCATATCATAAGCTTATATGACAGTTTACCTTTTTGATGTAAATTATATGAATGAACTTGTCATGATATATTTGCATTTTTGCAGATGGCCATGTGCAAAAATGTCATTGTCAACATGACATAATGAGCAGAAATCAACACCAGCAGGATTTCAAATGGAGAAATGTGAGAAGTAAACATTCTCTAAAGCACGGGCTATGGTCAGAGTAAATATTGACTTTGAGCAATAGAATCTTCAACTTCTTCTTGTCCTCAATACAAAATGCATGACGCCTTGAATTTGTATTCCAGAAGGTCTATAAATCTTCAAAGATTATGACCCTCAAAAATCTATGTCTACTTACACAAGCTTTATTTTGTTATTAAGCTTGTTCCTAGTTCAGTGGCTTCAGGTTTGATTGAACCATAGCATAACTTGTTTATTTATTTGAAAATGCCTGGTACGGTTGCACTACTTTATTGCCATTAATCTTCTGTTTCAGTTCATTGATCTATAATAGGTCATATTCCAATTATTTTCTATTGATCTCTGTCTGAACCAATAGCTTTATTTGTTTACATTTCAGCACACCACTGCATTTGAGTCAGATTTCCCAGAAATGTTTTTTCAGTCCTGTAGAAAATAGTATGGTGTTTGAAATTGCATTTGTTTATTTTTATAGCACATTCTACATCAGCCATTTTCCCAAAGCAGCTCATCATAAATGTTATTGGTATACTGATGGTGCAGAGGAACTACAACTAACATGGAACACAAGGATGAAGAATGGAGAAGAACCAAGACTCAAAAGGAGAAAATCATGAGGAAGAACCATTGAGATCAACCAAGACTCAAATGCAAAAATCACTACAGTGTGATGAAGGACCATGTAGAAGAACTAAGACTCAAAAAGAGAATTTCAAGGAGTGTGAAGAACCATTTTAAGGAACCAATTCTCAAAAGCAAGTACTCCCAAGAAACATTATGTGGAGCACTGAGAACAACCATGACAATGACAAAGAGCATGAGGACAAACCATAGAGATAAGATATAGACGTTCTCAAAGAAAATGTGGAAAAGACATTAAAAAGAAACATTAAAAAGAAAGTACCAAAGAACATGAGGGAGAACTATGGAGATGAACTAAGACTTAAAATTCTCAAAGAGCATCAGGGACAACTACTAAGAGCAAAACAGACTCAAATGCAGATGGTCTCAAAGAGAATAAGCAAGAACCATTGAGAGGAACCGCAAAAGGAGAAATCCTCAAACAATATGAGTAACAGCCACCCCAGATAGTAAAACTATTCTGGCCCACATCTGGCCCTCATCCCCCATTTCATTTGGAACACTTGCCACATGGTTTGACAGGACTTGGGGGACCGCTCTCGTTCAGATGTGGGCCACATATACACCAGTTTAGGGCCACATATCAGCCATATGTAGGTAACACTGCCATATCTCTGCCAGAAGTGGCCCACATCCACATCCATACCTCTTAAGCAGCATGAGGGAGAATTACTGAGAGCAATCAAGACTCAAATATGGAAAATCCCAAAGAGAATGATGAACCATGAAGAAGAACCAAGACTCAAAAGAAACTCTCAAACCATATGAGGAAGAACCAAAGAGAAGAACTAGGAGATATGGCAATGTTACCTACATATAAGCCATCAGTGGCCCACATATTAAAACACCTATTTGGCCCACATGTTCTATAATAGATGTGGTCCACTTTTGGCAGAGATATGGCAGTGTTAAATACATTTGGCTGATATGTGGCCCTAATACGGCATATATGTGGCCCACATCTTGCAACCGGGAGTGGTCCGCCCAAGTGCCGTCAAACCATGCAGCAAGTGGCCCAAATTAAATGAGGATGAGGGCCAAATGTGGGAAATAATTATTTTGCTATCTGGGTTGGATGGAGCAGAGAACACAAATCCACTAGTCCACAGCTCAGTGCTACCCCTCTAGCCCACAGTTGGCATTAGGCATGTTCATGACAAACCTTTGGACACCTTTGTAGCACATCTGTGAAGATCTCTAGAGGCTACATCCCATGCACAAAGTGATCCATAACAAAGGAACAAAACAGTACAATTCATGTAAATACAGTCTCGTAGAGCTACAACAAAGAAAAAGGTCAACAAGCAGGAAGAACAAGGGAACAAGCAGAATCCGGTATGCATATAAAACAAGCTACAAGCCATATGTCTTTTGCTATTCTATAGACCAGCCTACTTACATTCAGAGTGGTGTTTAGAGGTCCAGCAGTGCTCACTGCGAATGCAACATCAGTAAGCTGAGAACTCCCAAGGTCAGGGACGGGCTGGTTCATGTTTTCGCTATTACTTTTCTCCTTCCTCTTGCCGTTAGGCCTCTGTTATCTCGGTTCTGGGACGTTCCTGGCATAGCTACTGATGCGCAAACCAAAAGCAGTTGCCCAGGAGTCCAGAGATTCTTCTCACTCCAGTGGTTGCTTTATCGGCGGGTATGTACTGGCTGTTCAGGCCAGAGCTTGGCTCCGGATGATAATGCTTTGATAGGAAAAAAAGAAGCAAAAAAAAAAAAAAAACAGGCTTGTGTCGCACAAGCAGCTAGCTGGAAAGGCTGGCCGTGCCCTCTTCTCCCTCGCCGTCTAAATCCCATCTGGCTTTGAGAGACGAGCCATGTATGTCACATTTGGACAGCCTGCTGCATCTACATCAAGCTCTTTGCGGTTTTAATATTTTAAAAGGAAAGAAAAAAAACTTTTAAAAGCAGAAAAAAGCCTAGTTTCAAAATCAAAGATGCTCTGGAGTAGTGGATTGGGCACATCAAAAGTTTGTGGACACCCAGCTCTACAAAATAAAGTTAATTAAAAAAAATCCTCCTCTTGTGTCTTCTTATAGTAAATGTAGATGGTTCATGTTTAACCTTAACATTTTGTTTTTTTGAAGAACTGGAGCTGCAAGACTAACATTGCAAACAAACACTAGAAGTCAATAGGCACCTAAATTACCCTAGTCAGTAAATATTACAAATTATATTATCCAGTCCAGTCCAGAAAAATAGCCTAGTTGCAGCATATTTTTGTGCAACTATATGGTCAGTGTAGATAAAATGGACAATGAGTGTAGATACAAGCAGGTGGTGTTAATGTATATATTATCTATATGATTTAATAGAGGTCATAAATGTTTCATAAGGACGGGTTGGAGTAGAGATAAAGGTCAAACACATGAGGATATGAATACATTACACTATTTAGTTCCATTCCTTTAACCTCAGGTAACTCCAGGAGACTGTTGTGTCTAACATTTTATTCAAACTGTCTGCCTCATAGACATGCTTTTATTTATCCATTCAAAGTGATAAATGTAGCCATTTGAGGTAACCGCCGCTCAAGAAGGTTAATCGTCTTAACACAGAAGTCAGAAGAGGCTTTAAATATTTGTGAGTGTTAATCCCGTGCCGCCGAAAGAGAAAGATAGAAAGTGTTAAATAGGGGGGAAAGGATGGCAGACGTGAATGGAAGAAGCAATCCTCAGCATGCCATCAACGTACCTTTGATATGCCACTACAAAGATGCATTCGCACGTCGCTGAAGGTGTCGTGAACTGGCGCTGTTGCTTCTCAAGGTCTGTTGAGTTTGTGGAATGTGAAGTGCAAATAATAAGAAGAAAAACGAGGAAAAGTCAAGGCTGTTGAAACTGCCAGAAGAATCTCTTTTATTTGGAAATACAGTATAATTCAGATGTTTTCACTTACAACGAAGGTCTCTGCACAATTATTCCTTGTCATTTGCAATTGGGTGCTGGTAAAAGGTCCCCGTCTCCATCAGCACTTGTGGGAGGAGTAACTGGAAATTGGTGGGTATCATCACCTTGGCAAATGGAGGCATGTATTTAATTTGTATTGATTTCCCTGTGCTGGGGCTTTCTGTGTTATTCCGTTTGAAGTGATCAAGAGAGAATTAAGAGTTCAATTAGAATACGTGCTTTGATGTGAGAGCGCCGTTGAAAAGTCAGCTATTTAAGCCCGCGCTCTTAAACAATTAAGTGTTCAAGAGGAAAAATGGTGCAGAAATGATGACAGCTTTAGTCAGACTTCTGAAAGGAACCAGCACGAGTTTGGTGTCAAAATCAATGAGAACGAAATAGAAGGAATTTTAATTTAGGCTGTCAAAGTTCAGCAATTAAAATGGAATTAAATCTTACCAGTTTGCTTTACAATGGACTCTGAAATACTGTATGTTTTGGTAAATTATGGCTACACAGCACTGGTGTGCCAGAGTATAACTAAGTCATATATAATATACAGTAGTAGCAACATAATATAAGCAATTTCACTTTCACTTTCACAGAGCCTTACATTAAACTAAACTGCACTTGAATTGCATAGCTGTCAAGTTGCACAAAAATAAGGCTGCATGCAACTCTCATTGTATAAAACTTGTTGAATGCAACCCTACAATGGTGCTTGAACATTTGTGAATTTTCAATATTTCTGCTTAAATATGACCTAAAACATAATCAGATGTTCCTAAAAGTAGACAAACAGAACCCAGTTAAACAAATACTACAAAAATATCAACAGTCTCACAATGAAAATGTCCAGGATTGACTTTCTCAAGTGCCCCGCCCGAACGTCTCCCCGGTGACATTTTCTGCTCGTTCGGAAACCCCCAGATTTTGCGTCATCAGTCAAACGAGTGCAGTCAAATGTCCACCATATTGCTAGCTAACTAGTCAGTGCTTGGTGGTGCGTTGACAGTTATCAAACCAACATTTGCCCATTCCATCTGTTCCCATATAAATTCCTGCGCATTTGTTACGTTTCAGTACCATAAAACCATTTAACTCACTCGTGTGAAGTCTTAACTTGCTTAGCTTAGCTAGGCTAGCATTAGGTAGTTAGCTTAGTGCTAAGCTATCACTAGCTAGTTAGCTTATTGTTCATACAAACAGGGCCGGCATCTGCAGTGAGCACCGTTTATCCCTATTGCCCAATTAGTCTCTCATCTTAAGGAACATGTTGTGTTATGAAAAAAAAAAATCTGAAAACACAAACAGCAAAGCAATATGGCAGATATTCGACCCTGCTCGGGTGAGGACGCAAATTCCAGGGGGTTTCCGAACGAGCAGAAAACGTCAATGTGTAGACGTTCAGACGAGGCACATTTTTGTTGTGAGACTGTTGAAAATATTATACTCTGTCATTTATTTATTGTGGAAAATTATCCAATATGACATATTTGGGGCGGCACGGTGGCTTAGTGGTTAGCACGTTCGCCTCTCAGCGCTGGGGTCTTGGGTTCGATTCCCCATCTGAGCGGAGTTTCCATGTTCTCCCCGTGTCTGCGTGGGTTTCCTCCGGGGTCTCCGGTTTCCTCCCACAGTCCAAAAACATGGAGGTCAGGTGAATTGGGTACTCTAAAAAAAAAAAAAAAAAAAAAAAAATTGTCCGTAGGTGTGTGTGTGTGTCACCCAGCGATGGACTGGCGCCCTGTCCTGGGCTTAGTTGAATAGTGTGATGCCCTGCCCTGCGCCCAGTGAGGGGGTGGGGGACTAACCGCGACCCTAATAAGGATTAAGCGGGTGTGAAAATGAATGAATGAATGACATATTTGTGAGAGGCAAAACTATGTGAACCTCTAGGATTAACAGTTAATTTGAAGGTGAAATTAGAGTCAGGTGTTTTCAGTCACTGGGATGACAATCAGGTGTGAGTGCACTCTTGTTAATACATACTGGATAGTGCAACCTAGTAGATACATACCTGATCATGCAACCTAGCAAATACATACTGGATGATGCATCCTATCTTGCAGCCTAGAAAATATAGTATCATGTAGCCTGGTCAGTGCATAGTGGATACCTAGTAAATACATGCTACGTACACTGTAGTAAATATTTACTGCATCATGTAGTCAGGTAATACCAGATCATACTGCCAAACAAATACATACCAGATCACACCCACCAGCACACACATATTTGACAATGCACTGAATCATACACGGATCATGTCACCTCAAATCATACACCCTATGGCACACATACTGGATTACACACCCCAGCAAATACATACTGGGTCACACACCTACATCCATACATGTTGGATGGCACGTCAACTACAGTGCATGACCAGAAGAACAATCACATTCAGCTTCAGAGAGCTGAAAGTGTAGCATAGAGTTCATTCTGATTTGCCATCTATATGTGTGTGTGTGTGTGTGTGTGTGTGTGTAGGTGTGTGTGTGTGTGTGTGTGTGTGTGTGAGTGTGTGTGTGTGTGTGTGTTTGGCAGGACCGTTGCAGGAATCCAACACAGGAATCCAACACTTTATTTCACAGCTCGGCCTCGAACTGCCACATGCACGCCGCCTTGACAGCGCGAGTAATCAGTTGCCATGGAGACGGTGTATGACAGCACACGGTCCACCGAGAATGACAATTGGCCAGCATCTGGCAATCTGCTCGCTGCAAAAAAACCCACTTATTTATTTATTTATTTTACCCTTTTGCACCTCAATGTCCACACCTTCCCCGGGCAACGTAGTAAACAACAGCAGAGCCGCAGTGTCGGAAATGATCTAAAACAACAAGCAGACACAACTAGTACATCTAGGTCAGGTAAAAGGTACAGTAGTGAAGTGCCTGCATGTACAGCAACTTCATGTGGTTCACATATCTTGTATCTCCACTGGCCATATTGGTGCACTTTGTAGGTCTACAATTGCAGACTAGTAGTCCATCTGTTTCTCTGTATACTTTGTTCACCCCTACAGAGCAGGTATTATTTGTGGTGGATCGTTCTCAGTGACAGTGACGTGGTGGTGGTGTGTCTGAGTAGGTCACACAGCAGAGCTGCTGGAGATTGTAAACACTGTCCACTCTATTAGACACACTTTGTTGGTCCACCTTGTAGATGTAAAGTCAGAGACATTTACTCTAACTGTGATCCCAATTAGGAGGTTCTAAGGGGTACATGTAGGCTAACCATGATTTCAATTTTGGGAGGTTCTAAGAGGAACATTTGTGTAACCATGCTAACTATTTAAAAGGTTCTGAGAGTGACATGTAATATAACCCTGATCCTAATTTGGGCGGTTTTCAAAAGGACATTTCTCTAACCCTGATCCCAATTTGGGAAGTAAGGATTGAGTCATTCTTGGCTTTGAGTATTTATTTGTAATCCATCCTATTTTAAATTTAAGCTGAATTACTGTATCTGTAAAGCACTTTGTATAACCACAGTACTGAAAAACTTTTCCAGAGCTGTTTGTTTAGTCTGAAGTTATGTTTTTGACAGAAATGGCTGGGCTATTTAGGTGACTATTGAATTCTAGTGGTTGTTAGCAGTTCCAATTCTTTACTGAAGCAAAATTTGGACTCCAAACATGTCTTGTTTGATTGATTGCACCATATTGACTATATGTCAATATGATTTCTGGGTGAATCATTCAAAATACATTTTGTTTGCAAACCATGGCAGAAAGAATTTCGGGCAAGGTAGCATTTCATATCGACTGCTACTGAGCAGGTCTTCATGTGCTGGATTGAAGAGTTCCCGGTTTTCAGTGATATTTGTTTAAAAGTCTTTGTTCTGCCTTTATGATCACACAAAAGAATGAAAGGCACAAAATAATTAGCTGATGTTCAATTTCCGTAGTCCTGATGTTATTTCTTGCATTTCTCCCAGATGAGGCTTTGTCTTGGCTTGAGGAGAATGTCAATAATGCCATTATTTTCAGAGGATACTGTCAGAGATGCATCAGATATTGGGGAGTTTGTTTGTACTCATAACCTCCCAGTTCACCTCATAATCTTAATTAAATCTGCCTGAGGCCCAACCGCCGTCAAACCGAGCGTCCAAATCTTAATCAGAGCGAGTCGAATCCTGACCACGCGAGGCATCCTCCAAGCGTGAGAGGAAGTAAACACTCTCAACAATGGATACATGATTTATGACAGAATGGCAGAAATGTAGGAGAGACAGGTTTTCCAATGCTTTGGAAAATACATTTGGAACCGGGGAGGCAGACGTGTGTTGAATACATATGCACTAGTACGTGTTACACACCATTCTTTTGCGTTTAGAAAGGTCCTTATCATTGCTGTCAGTACTAAACCTTGCAGCTGTGAAATGATAGGATAACATAAAAACTTTTCCTTTTAACTTTAATGGTATGACAATGTAGAGATTTTATTCGGAATATTTTGGACTATATAGCATTCTGAATGCAGATTTAAAGTTGAAAGAACAACACATGACTAGTCAAAATTATAACAGTATTATAGGCACATTATGGAAGTAATAGTGGACATATCACATAGGTCTTAATTAAATGTTAAAAAACAGTGATTAAGCTGAACACCCATACTCACTTTTTAATCAGCTCTATTCAATGTGACTGGTTTGATGGCCTTTTCTTTGCTGACCCCATCCTCTTCTTTAGTAGAACAATTTCAGCCAATCAGAAATAGGCACTGTCATCCAGTAGGTCCCTGAATGTAGCTGCTGTTATGCCTGGTGGTTAGGAATTTGGTCTTGATACTGGAATACTGGTCACCACAGATGTGTGCATCACATTGGCAGAAAGTTTAATATAATCTAACGTAGAACATGTTAGATATAACTATTTAACCCTCTGGAGTCTGAGGGTATTTCAGACACTCTGATGCACTCTGACATGGTTTGACTTTTTCACAAATTACACCCATCTAAAATATTTTTTCTAAAGTGTTACACAGACTTTTGTTCAGCTCAAACTCAGCAACAACAGTGTCAAAACAGTAAGAGTGTCACAAATCTATATTTTGATTAAATCTGCTCTAAACTTAGACTTTCCAAAAAACTATTTTTAAATGTGCTGATATATTGTGAAAAAAAAGCACTCTAAACATTTCGAGCCAAGACGTTTGAGTTCTGAACTAAAAAAAAAAAAAACGTGTCTGCTTCACAATTATTATTGCAGTCTTGTATGTATGTTTAATTTGTATGTTGTTTAATTTGTAAATGTGAGGTGACACTCTGTTTTCACCAAGTCACTAAGCCTACATTGAATATTTATAAGATAAGTGTGAAACACTCAGGACAGGTCTATTTTTCAGGTTCACCTCAGGTTAGAGGCTATTGTATGCCAACATTCCACAGATTCCTGGCCACTGGAACCACCAGGATAAAAAGTATTTATGTGAAATTTTAGTTTTGTTTCCGCAGACAGGACCACCAACTCCAAAGGATTAATTAAGAATTAAATCAGAATAAAAAACTAACTGCAACTTTGTGCAGAAATCACCATAAAACACAACAGTAATTACCAGAAAATACAGAAAAGGTCAACAGAATCAGCATAAATCATGGCATGTGTCTGAATGTAATTGCTGCAATGTTTAAGGTGGAATTGAGAATTTGAATAAGCTAACTTCACCTTCATGCAGAAATCAGCACAAAAGACTTCAGAAATCAGCAGAAACCATCACAAAACACATAAAGAATGTGCTAAATTCACCACAAAACTGTAGAAATAAGCAGAATCAGCAAAAATTCTAGTAGGTGCCTGAATGTAAGTGCTGCACTAATTGCACTAAAAAGTTAAATAAACTAAGATCACCTTCATGCAATAATCCCCACAAAAGACAGCAGGTTGTAAGTTACTGGCTGGGGTTGTTTTGGGGTTAAAAGGGTAAAAATATGGTTAGTCTAAAGTAGTTTCAAGAGAAGGTGACCTTCTACCATCTAAAAAAATATATATTAAAACACACAGTACAATAGATACCTTGTCACTTAGAGCATACACTGTTCTGACCTCCTTGGTTACATTGTACCTAATGGCCCCCACCTTTGTATTAAATGTTCTTGCCAGGCCATCATTTGCTCTCGTTGCTGAAGTCAAGGGTTTTTCACTTGAACCGACCACGACATTCATTTGTTTCCTTAAAGCATGGCGGAGATTCTAATGATCTAATTAAGTGAGCTTGCTGTCTGAGGCGTCCTCCTGTGTCATGATGATGGTGAATGCTGCCCATCTGTCGGCTTCAGCTGCAGAGTCAGCAAACCTGCTGCCCTGCCAGCTAATGATCGCAAAGTCGTCACTGAGGCTTCACCACCAAACGCTGCAGAAGGTCACAGGCCAGCGGGCCTTGCTGCCAAGGCCAAACTCTGTTATATGCACAAGTGGACATATTTAAAGGAACAGAGCAGTTTTCTTGAAATAAATGTCACTTTGACACACAAACTGGTCAGCCACAGCATTAATACCACTCTTATATACTCAATATTGAAATCAGTGGTACATACAAAGAGGGCTGATGCTTTTATATATGCAGTGCCAGCACTAGGCATTTGGCTGCCCTAAGATTGTTGATGGAGACTTGGGGCCCAACGCACAGTGCGTGATCCGTGTGGGCGGAGCACTGGCCCTGTATCTATGGAACATACACAGTATTGGACAAAAGTATCGGGATGATCATTTATTTTTTCTTTCTAAATCAAAGGAATATTAAGTTATTTTGGGGGTTTTATAACCCTATAGTCCATTGCCTGACATTAGGCATGGAGCCAATAGGTTCATGTTTAGTCCTATTCTATTGGCAGTACTTCTCTACAGGAACTAGACAAGCTGTGTGAGTGTATCTGTGTCAGCTTAAAGTAGCTGAATCCATTCATTAGAAGGGCTGTCCACAAACATTTGGACACAGTGTACAGCTTTTACACAAAACAGTCTATCATACAGTGAACAACATTAGCCTCAAAGCTCCAGAGTAAAGCAAATGAAGCCAGCTCAGCAGATTGAGTATATTTGGAGGAAAAATAATTGTGAAAATGTGATTTTTCTTTAAGGTCTGTTCTTAATAAACCTCAGCTTGTATAATTATTGCATTACTGCTTTACCGAGAGATGAATTGTTCAATATGGAAAACAAATGACTTCTCATTTGGCTGTAAATTGTTTAAGACTTTTTCACCAAATGGAGTTATGTATTCTACATTAACTTTCCATTACATTTAGCGGTACTGAAGTCTGCATGAATAATGAGTTTATGACGCCCTCAAAGGAAAAAAGAGAGCCAGCAGCTGCCATGCTTTACACATATCCTCTTTCTACTCAATAAATGTAAACCCTATTTTATCACATTCAAATTCGGAATCAGTCCTTTCACCTTGTTTCTCAAGCTCTCCGAAAAATGTGTTAAATCCTATGTGTTCCCCTTATGAGCTCTCATATGGCGCAGTGGTTGTACATTATCTCTGCCAGGTCAGCCAATCTGCAGCTCACAATCCACCAGAGGGATCTATAGAGTACATCAGATGACCTTTATAAAGACAACGCTTAGCGCGCATTTCCAGAATCCATGCCAACTTCCATGTGCCCTGTTTATCCAGGTTATATTAATCACAGTTTTCGAATAAATCAGTAGATTTGTGTAGATGTTGCTGTGCAATCATAGAATGTCTAAACTTATCAAAGTGTACATCAGCCATAACATTAAAACCATATACACTGGTCATATAGGTGCACATTGTAGTTCTACAACTATGGACTGTAGACCATCTGTTTCTCTGCATACTGTTCTTCAATGCTCAGGGATGCCACAGAGCTGGAGGTTTATTCTCAGCACTGACACTGACATGGTGGTGTGTTGTTTTCTGGAGATTTTAAACATTGTCAACTCACTGGAGATGCTACTAAACACTCTTACCTTGCTGGTCCAGCTTGTAGATGTAAAGTCAGAGACTGAAGCTCATCTGTTGCTGCAGAGTTTGTGTGGGTCATCTTCTAGCCCTAAACAGCCAATCAGGGAGTGCAGGTGGTCCCTTATAGCTGTTGGCTTGACACATTTGGTTTTCACTCCAGCAGTGATGCTGAGGTATTTAAAAACAACAGCACCTCTGCTGTATCTGATTCACTCATACCAGAACACACTAACACACCACCACCACATCAGGGTCACAGAGCTGACAATGATCTGCCTGCTTTGTCAGGAGCCAGACCACTGAAGAGCAGGTTGAACAAAGTATACAGAGAAATAGATGGACTACAGTCTGTAATTGTGCATTTTCAATATCAATGCCAAGAGATTAGCATTAAGGTCAGGTTAGGATTAGGATTAAGGTTAGGGCCAGAATGTACTAAATGTATTATCTCCACAGTAACATCTGCAAGATATTTTCTTGAATGTATTCAGATGCTTCACTGCTGATATATTTTTGATGTTACTGATAGCCTTGAATGCACATCCTCACTGACTGTTGCTGCAGTGAGGCTTTAGTGTCTGATCTCTGTAATAGGCTGTTCTTACATTGGTAAAGTTTTGTGTGGTTTGTGAATAAAGCCACAGTCCTGCGTGGGCGTCCCAGTTTGGGACAAACGACATTCGTGTCTCTCTCTGGAACATATACTCGCCAACTTGAGTCATGACTGTTTGCAGATTCTTGCTGCTCTGTGCAATATTTGATTGACTTACCATATATTTCAAGAGTGTCCTGCTACAAATAGCCTCTGGCCAGATTCTGCAGCTCTGAAGTGTGCTGGTTTGGGGGTTTGTCTCACATCTTTGTCCACCCACACTTGCTTTGGCATGGCAGCTCTTTCAATGGGACAACTTTCTGCCATAGAAACTTTCTTACCATATTTCCAACAATAAAGATCAGCCACAACAGTCATAATACACTCTGTAAAGAAATTAAGTAAACATTTATCTATTCATTTCATATAAAGTGACATATTTTGTCTGTTGTGGCAAATGTTGATCAGTATAGCTTACAGCTCATGAGTTGGTGGCCAATCAAGCACAGTAATATCATGGTCAGTAGTAGTTTTGGCACTGGGAGTCCTGTTGGAAATTGGCATCTCCATAACGCATGTCAGCAGATGGAAGCATGAAGTGCTCTAAAATATCCTGGTAGACAGTTGTGTTGACTTGATAAAACAGTGGATTAAGACCAGCAGATGACATGGGCACCTCAAACTATCACAGAAATTTCACACTGGAATTCTGACACCTTGGATTCTGTCTATCCACTCTTCCTCCAGACTCTAGGACCTTAACTTCCCAATAACATTCAAGGATGACCATGGATCACTAAGAAACCTTGAGAAACTTGATTCTTGTGACCACATGGCTGGGTCAGAGCACTTCAGAAGTTTTATGGGGAATCTCATGAATTTGAAGTTATTGAATGATGAATTCATTCAGATTTGCTTTGGAGCTGTTTTAGTGGCACAAGGTGGACCAACATTATTAGCAAGTAGCAAACAAATTGTAATGGCTGATTTGTGTCTAGAGTTATTACTGCCATTTTATTATGCTATTTATAGATCATAACATAATTATAATTACGTAATGCAATTTACATTTGATTTTCAAGCCAACTTTTAGCCTACTGATCAATGTCAGGACCACCACAGAGTAGATTTTTTCAGTTGCTTATTTTCAGTAATGACACTGATGTGGTTGTATTGTGTTAGTGTGTGTTGTGTGGATCAGACAAGCATGAGCTGCTGGGTTGCAAACAGTCCACCAAATAAAATGGACAGCATCCTTAAAGAACGGGGTGACCAACACATGCTGTGCAGCAACAGATGAGCTAATGTCGTTACAACTACATGGACCAATAGGGTAGGTGTATAGATACTACAGTCTATAATTGTAGCACTATGAAGTATACCTATATGATCAGTGTGGATAAAATGGACAATGATTATACAGTGGTGCTTGAAAGTTTCTGCATAAATATGCCATAAACATCATCAGATTTTCACAAGTCCTAAAAGTAGATAAAGAGAACCCAGTTAAACAAATGAGACACACATTTTATACTTTGTCATTTATTTATTGAGGAAAATGATCAATATGACAAATTTGTATGTGAACCTTTGCTTTCAGTATCTGGTGTGACCACTGTTTGCAGCAATAACTGCAAATAAACATTTCCGGTAACTGTTCTTTAACATTCTTTGGTAGAACAACTTGTGTGTTTAGGGTCGATGTCTTGCTGCATGATCCACTTTCTCTTGAGATTCAGTTCAAGGACAGATGTCCTGACATTTTCCTTTAGAATTCTCACATATAATTCATTGTTCCCTCAGTGATGGCAAACCGTCCTGATCCAGATGCAGCAAAACAGGCCCAAATCATGATACTACCACCACCATGTTTCACAGATGAGATAAGGTTCTTATGCGTGAATGCAGTGTTTCTCTTTCTCCAAACAAAACACTTTTCATTTAAACCAAAAAGTCTTATTTTGGTCTCATCAGTCCACAAAACATTCTTATAATAGTCTTCTGGCTTCTCCACATGATCTTTAGCAAACTGCAGATGAGCAGTAATGTTCATTTTGGAGAGCAGTGGTTTTCTCCTTACAACCCTGCCATGCACACCATTGTTGTTCAGTGTTCTCCCCGGGGTCCTTTGTCACTTCGCTGAGTAATATATGCCTTGGTCTTGGGGTGATCTTTGTTGGTCAACCGGTCATGAGGAGGGTAACAATGGTCTTGAATTTCCTCCATTTGTACACAATCTGTCTGACTGGACTTGTGGAGTCCAAACTCTTTATAGATGGTTTTGTAACTTTTTCCAGCCTGATGAGCATCAACAACTCTTTTCCTGAGGTTCTAAACAGGGTGCCCACTCACACCTGATTGTCATCCCATTGATTGAAAACACCTGAGTCTAATTTCACTTTCAAATGAACTGCTAATCCAAGAGGTTCACATAATTTGCCATTCACAAATATGTCATATTGGATCATTTTCCTCAATAAATATTTGAGCAAGTCTAATATTTGTCTCTCATTTGTTTAACTGGTTTCTCTTTATCTACTTTAGGACTTGTGAAAATCTGATGATGTTTTAGGTCATATTCATGCAGAAATATAGAACATTCGAAAGGGTTCACAAACTTTCAAGCACCACAGTCAATTCAATAAAATGGTGTATGTTTCTGCTTGTTTGATTGAGCTACATTTGAGAAATAACTCAGCAGACATGTTAGACCAAGGTGAGGAATGAAAACTTGAGTTGTTCTATAGGTGAATGTAATTTCCAATTAAGGTTTTTTTTTGTAACGATACTTAAATCATTACCACATTTTCATGAACAGTTTGAAGATATGACATAAGCTGAAGTGCTCCTAGGTTGAAACGAATGCTTGCCAACACAAACGTATCAGGAACGCTCGGAAAGCCCTCCGAAGACAAACTAAGCTCCGAGACACTGAAAGTAGAAAGTCAGTGGGATAAAAAAAAATGGGAAGAAAAGGAAAGAAGACAATACAAGGGCACTCCTCCAGAGTAACCAATACGGTTCTTCAGAGGGCTCGACAGAAGTTGTTCCGCTAAGCTTCCTAGTAAAAGCTGTCAGCTCCAGACGGCAGGCCCACAAAAGGCAGGAGGCATGAAAAAGTTTGCCTCGCACCTCTCTCTCTCTTTCTCGCTGGAGCAGGTCTTCAATAACTGAGGCTCGACAGCCCTGCAGTGCCAATTGACTGTGAAATGAATCCACTAAGAGTTGCAAAGGCTGTTGGATTCTGTATTTATTGCAGCATTAGCCTGGACCCTCTCCCAGCGGGTTGGAAGGGGGGGGGGGGTTAAATAAATAAATTATACTGGTGGCGACACTTTCTGACCGTCCCCAAATATTTTTTTTAAGGACCCACTCTCTTATTTAAAAGCACAGGCATGGATCAATAAAAATTTGACATTGTTAAGGACAAGGACTGCATAGATATAGAATTCCTAGAAGATGCCTGTGTATTATTCACTGAAAAAATGTGCAAATATTTAAAATAATTGTTAGCAGGGATGCACAACACGTCAGTTGCTGATATTTTGTTTAATTTTCCTGGAAAACCTAACTTGAAACTAATTTGAAAACTGATCTTTTTAGCTTGTATAGTGGGAACACCCCATCACCATCAATGGAGCCACAGTGGAGAGTCAGCAGTTTCAAGTTCCTGGGTGTTCACATCATAGAGGACCTGACATGGAATGAACACACCACGCAGGTGGTGAAGAAAGCAAGTTTGGAATGAACCCCCACAGCCTCAGAACTTTTTACACAAGTGCTGTGGAGAATGTGCTGATGGGTACAATCACCACCACCAAGCAGAAAGCCCTGCAGAAGGTGGCGCGAACAGCCCAGCACAACTCCCAAACCTCCTGGAGTTATACACCAGCCGCTGCCTGAGCAAGACCAGGAGGATTCTAAAAGATTCCACCAACCAAGCCACTGTTCTCTCTGCTGCCAAGTCGCAGGAGATACAAAAGCATAAAATCCAGAACCAGCTGGTTCTGAAACAGCTTTCCTGAGGCTAACAGGTTACTGAACAGCCAGTAATACTGTTATCTTAATCATCATGTTCCTTATGGACAATCAAAACTCATCCACACTCCCAACATAGAGTCACTGAACTTTAAGTCCAGCACATCCACACTTGCCCATCCACCCATCCTGTACAATCATCCTGTATAAGTGAAATGAGTACATCTGTATATATCAGAGCCTCTAATTCACAACTTATATGACTTATAAAATCTATATATCAGATATGTGCAATACTGGTGAAGAGTAAAGTGTAAATAATCACTGTTTATGTATATAATGTTCATAAATTATTAGAATCTTTTGTTGTATTAAGTACTGCAGGGACTATGCATCTAAGATTTTTACTTGCCTTCACACCTGTAAGGTGATGTGACAATAAAGTTGATTTGATTTGGAAGGTTCTGTCTTCTAGACCCCACAGTGTCCTCTGCTCACACTCACTGTAATTATATTATAATATTTATATTAATCTCTTTTAAATCTTGTGTACATTTTGAAATCTGCGTGCACAAATGTTAGTGATTTTTATACAGCAACTACATAGAATTCATGTAGAATGTAGAATTATTTTTTGAGTGATCAACTGACCGGAAAAAGTGTTTTAAGATTTGTAATAAAATATCACATTCTTACAATTTGCTGCTGAGCACTAGAAATGTAGAAGCTTTTAGATTTTAGTACCAGAAAATATTTATTTCATGCTGCACAGCACTAAAGGGACATTATGTAAATTAATCATACAACTCAGATTTGTGCCACAAGAGGGCTCCCTTCACCGGGACAGAAAACAACTGAAAGCAAAAAACAAGACTTATTCAACACTTATTGTTGCTATAAGTGTATATGACATATTTTATTTAAGCAGAATGTTTCATCAGAAGCTCTGAATAGTCATACATGAGTCTGATGTTATCATTTAGTGCATTGAAACATATGATATGTGTCTTACAGTTGAATGTATTGCAATACTGTCAACAAGGTGAAATGCTGAATTTTTTGTTTTGATAATGCTACAAGTTAGTGAGGTTTGCTATTGTAAGCAGTGTACACTTATGGTAGAGAGGAAAAGTGTAAATACGGACAGATTACCCATGTAGCAATTAAAGTGTAAACACAAAACAAACTGGTACCAGTTTTTGAATGAAAACTAATAATTAAAAATAAATAATTTTTTGATACAATATCCCAAAACACTACTGCTTACAATCCATTATTTTCTTATATCACTAGTACAGAGGCATCATAATCTATTGCAAAGTTAGAAATGCTAGAAAATATCTTCTCAGAACTGTACTGGCGTTTCAAAAATAGTGACACTGTCATGGGGATGAAAACAACTCACATGCCACTGTCATACTGTTATGTGATATGATGTATCTATTCAATATGTATGATCCTAATTTGTACTAGAGGCATATGTGACATGTTATCACCCCCTGTTGGACTGGAGGGTCATATGGCCTCTTTGGACTGTACTGCCATGGAAATAGGCAATGGAAACAACCCAAATACTTCCAGCACATATAATGCACCTAGTTTGTACTAGAGGCATATCTGAGGTGTTGTTGCCCCTGTTAGGCTCGAGAGTCATGAGGCCTTTTTTCTGGACTCTACTGGTGTTTCAGATACAGCAGCATCACTATAACAATTGAAAAAATATATACTTCCTCATCACAGTGCTAGAAAATCTCATCACTTGGTAATGTATATTTTGTTCAATATGTATATTTCTACTTTGCTTGGAATGGACCACTTCATGATTTAGGTATATTGGTAGGGGGAATCAGATAGAATGGTATATATTACATATCAGGTCATATTTGCCTTTTTAAGGACTGTGCTGCTGTTTCAGAGACAGTGGCATTGCCACAACACTGGAAACAGCCCACAGGTTGCCATCATGCTTTAAAAAACATCAACACTCCATTATGTATATTTTGTTTACGTAATATGCAGTGATAATTTCTTACTGAGGCATAACTGTGAGGTGTTATCACCCCCTGTTGGACTGGAGGCTTTTATGTTATTGCCACTGTTGGGCTGGAGGCTCTTGTGGGCCTTTTCAAGTCATCCATGTGCTCTAACATGGATGAGGGAGATTTTCAAATATGCTGGCTGAGAACTGTATTCAAAAATATCCACACATGTGTGCACAAGGCCTTAGGTTGTGCTTATTTCATGCCAAGCAGCTTTCCGAGTGAAATGTGGCAGTAACAGTTCAGTCACACATCTGCTCACACTTGGACCTGCTTCAGCTCATATCTTATTCCATCTAATTTGGAGAGGGAGGAACTTTCCTCATGACTATTTCAGAGCAAACCCATATGGGAATATTGGCCGAAGTAGTAGTGTTTTGATTGCTGGGGGATCCTTGATTGATTCATGCTCATCAAAGTTACATGTATGGTACAAATGCAAACAGTGTAACCCAGTGTGAGAGTGTGTGTGCAACCTCCAAACACAGATCCTGATGGAGTTTATATGTGGAACCTTGCTTTTTCACTTGACTTCAGCTGCTTAATGACTGGTTTCACATTATGAGGGTCAGTCGTTTGATGCTAATTCATTTCCCTCCTGGAGCTTTTGAGGGCTCTTCATATTAGCCTTAGTACAGAGTGTATATGTGTGTGTGTGTGTGTTGTTGTGTCCATCAGTAACTGAAAAGTCACCATATTTGCAGCAAAATAACTTTTTACTAAATAGCTTTTGTGTATTTTACATTATATGTATATAAATGCCAGTCTCATTGCCATCATCCTGCTGACATCCGGCTACTATAAAAGAAAATAATGTATTTAATATATTTAAATGTTCCATTTATAGAGAAACCTACTAATTCAGAACTATTCACAGTGTTGGTGATAGGAACCAGATGTCTAATGATACCTGTCAGGCCCCGGCTACTGTATAGTTATAGTAACTAACTAGATAAAGGTCAAACCAACTAGGACACCCAATAGGGCTAAACACAACTAGAATGCCACTTAAGGCTAACACAGCTAGGATGCCACTAAATACTAACACAGCTACAATGCCATGTAAGGCTATAAAGGGCAGAGACAAAGACTAGGTCAAAAAGACAGAAAAAGGATCCATATACGAGAAGTCAAAATACTTTGGAGAGGTTTGGTAGGTTGGCAATACTTAGCAAAGAAAACTTGAATTCCTTGAGTATATACATGCCTGTCTGAATGAGAAGCATCAGACAGTTAGCATTAGTGTTCTGAGAGATGGATGCTGATTGGCTGGAGGAACCCGAGCAATACAAGGTGCATGCTGGGGAATGGAGTTCTATAATGACTACAGCATGACAGAGAAACACGAGCAAGAGAATGAACGAATGATGGAGAGAGAGAGAGAGAGAGAGAGAGAGAGAGAAGAAAGCAGAAAGAGAGCGTAGAGCAGGCTCGTAAGAGTGTGGGCATGACAATAGGCTACCTCTAAAAGCTACCATGCAGACTGTTGTTTGTCAGATGGACTTATCTAGAGCAACTTGTTGTATTTGTAGGTGAAAGTAGCGTTAAGCGTCTAGCCCAAGGACTCTTTTTATTATAGCATAGTGTTCTTGCCTAGGCTTACAATTGAACCAGTTTAATTAAGGGGGTCAATGTTAGCCATATACCTGTATAACATAACATAACACAGACTGAAGCTAAGCAGGTCTGCCTCTGGTTAGTATTTATATGGGAGATCTCCAGAGAAAAGCTTGTGTGTCTACTAGTAGAGGTTTTGGTGGAGCAACTGTGTGGGATCCTGATACCCCAATGCAGTGGTGGGGGTACTACTGTATCAATGGCTCCATTTTTCAGGTGATCCCTTTGAGGTCAGAAAAAGATCACTGGCTTGTTCTTCTAAAAGAGTTATATATACACTATACCATGATATACTGGCTAAATATCCCACTCCTTGTCATCTCCATCTTCATAAACTGGCTTAGCCTTGCCTCACTTGTCTATCTAACAGCTAATGTATGGTAAGAGTTCTGGTTCTGGCTGCAGGTGGATGCTGGTGTTTGAGGTGAGTCTGAATGTCTTTTATAGGCACTAATTTACAAGAGTCTAGTATGGAAGCCATAAAACTTTGTGAGAAAGCCGTGTTGACCATGTTGGAAGGCCTCAGCTGTTACCACGCTTAAACACACTTCAGCACTGATCTTAATGAGAGCCTGCTATATGGGAATCTTGGGAGGAACAACACCTCTATAGAATGAAGAAGAGTCCCACAGGGAGGGGGAGCTGTGCAGTATGTCACTCACTCCTGAGGGATCGGATGAAAAACAGTTTTTCCCATTTGAGGTTATTTCTGACTCTTTGCTTTATTTTGGTGTAGCACTCGTTTTCAGACAGAAGCGCTCCAAAAAGTTCACCGAAAGCCATCAAAAGGTTGTTGTGATTGAATTCCTTTTCCACTATGAAATGCATCGGTGATGGTCATGCTTTTAGATTTTTTGAGGGAAAATGATGCATGTCTGAACTGTCAGTCAAATAATATAAGCTGGGTTCAAAACAGTGCATACCTAAATCAGCCCTGCATCTGTATCTGTAGACCAGCACATGTGACGTCCTCCGGTGGAAGAATTTGAAATCAAAGGTTAGAAATAATGTTATTTCAATAATTGTTTCTTTTAAATATCTGCTGCAAGATGTTTCAAAATAGTATGCATAGCCACTTGCCCAGTAGTACTGACTAATGTACAGTGCCACATCAAAAAAATCTAAATATGGTGAAACAGTTCATTTGTGCATCAAATTTAATTAAAACTGTTACACATTTTATATTTGTTTCACAAAAAAATGGCATTTTAAGCTAATGAAAATAGACAGTGTCAAAAAAATTGGCTTAAATCTATTAGTCAGATACAGTCCTTACCAGAAGATTATGACCAACTGGGCAGAAAAAAAGTTTGAATGCTTATTTTCTATCCATCTTGAAGAATGGTTTATCTGAATATATATATATATATATATATATATATATATATATATATATATATATATATATATATATATATATATATATATAAAGAATCTGAGCTTTACTTGAAGCTTGAAGGGCTCTTGGGGTTTTGACCATTACCATCAATTACAGAGGAGCTGGTCCTTTCTAGACTTTGTAGGCCAGCATCAGGGCTTTGAATCTGATGGGCAGCTACAGGCAGCCAGTGAAAAGGACAAAGCAGAGGTGTTGTGGGGAAGAATATTGAAGACGAGTCATGTCACTGTGATCGGGATCAGTTGCAGGGGCCTGGTGGTAGGCATTGGAAAATAAAGAACAAACCACCAACCAGCCACAAAGGGAATCAATGCTTGAGGGCAACAGAGGTTGTCCGTAGACCATCAGTATACAGTAATACTGTGAATAGTGAGGCTTTATTGACAGTATTACTGTACATTGATGGCATATGTCACCAGTAATGTATTTTACAGTACAGTACTGTATTTTCTCAAAGATATCTTCAGGCCTGCACCTGTCAGATGCCCCTGTTCTCAAAACCTTTCAGGATTACTCTATTGTGGTCTATCATTAATAAAGTAATCTGCCTCATTAATGTAAATTGTTCTTTTGCTGTGAGTAGAAACTTTGATTGAATAACATCTGTACACATAATTAATAACTTTAAATAAACTACAACAATACTGTGGCATCAGCCATGGAGGAGCAACGTTCCCATGAGCAGGTCAGTATTTCATGCAAAGCAGCTTTGCAAAGGCTCTTTGGAGTGCAAGTCCCTCCCTTTTAATATTGTTTATTCTTATTATTTGATGTTTAAGTGTAAGTAGACTTTAGTTAGGGGTTATTTGGTGAAGTTTAAAGGGTTTGTATAGTTACCATAGATGTGAACATTAGCTATACAGATTACTGAGCTATTTTTTTGGCATCATTTAAGATTTGTTGTGTAGTCAAGTGTAAATAAAGACAAAAAGCTCAACAAAACATGCCAATTTCTGACTTTTCTGATATGCTTGTGTCAGGAACAAACAAATTTCTGCTGTGATTAAATGACTCAAGGGGAGAGTCAGATCTTCTTAGCAGCCAAAGAAGAAACAAAGCTGGCAAAATTATCATTATGATAATGCAATATAGATTATTATTACAGTAGAGGTACTGTAAAATAACAGTAACATGCTTGCATGTACTGTAAAATGACCATAAAAACAGTAATTCTGCTGTTGCATACTGCAATTCAACGTACAGTAAAATGCTGTTAAAAATAACTTTAGATGTACTGTAAAATAACAGTCACATGCATGCATCTCTGCTGCCAGTATTTTACTGTTAATTTGCAATGCTTTTTTTTACAGTGTAGAGGCAGCAGTTCCTTCATCTTTTTTTTTTTTACAGTAATGATTCAACATCCTGCATCTGACGAGTCATTAAACACTTACCCTGTCTTCAAAAGTGAAAGCGATCATCTTGAATCTTAAAAGGGAGATTTTATTACAAACTGTGCTCATGAAAGATGCATTTGGAGATGGAGAATGAGTGAATTTTAGATATGGTGTGAAGCTCATTACGAAGAGGACAGTCCCAATTAGTACTTTATAAAACAACACTGGAGGCTACCAGCTGCTCTTGCTGTTCAGGAAAGCACACATAAAAGAAGAAAACCCAATACATCCCCGGCGTTACGTCACAGGCCTTTAATCTTTGGAAAAGAAGATCCAGACACTTTTCAGGTAGAAACTGCAGTGTTGTTTCAGACCAATGAGAGCAGAGGAAGGCTTTGAAGTCCTGGAATAAGGACAGAATAAGCCATTAGGTTCCTCTAGTTGACCATAATTATTTACATGTAGAGGCCACTGTGAACATGGACCAGCCTTACCATTCATCCTTCACCATCAAAAGTCACAGAACCTGCAATACATTCATCATTTATATGAACTGGTGCACTTTTGTAGCTCAAACTGTGTTGAAATTGCAGATCTGAAACATTTCAGCAATCCATTATTGCATGGTGTTGCCAAAAGGCAACATTAAAATGATCTAGATTTTAATACTTTTAGTAGAAAATCCTTGTTTTGTAGTTTAACAGTGGGAAAGGGTGTTTTATTTATAAAAAATCTTTAAAATCTTTGCACTTCTTATTCCACTAGAGCATCACACTAAGGAAACTTAAGGCAGGGGTGTCAAACTCCAGTCCTGGAGGGCCAGTGTCCAGCACAGTTTGATGCTTTCTCTGCTCTGACACTAGAATTAAACCTGGTAATTACCTGCTGAGTTGGATCAGGTGTGTTTGATCAGAAGATTACCAAACTGTGCAGGAATCCAGTCTTCCAAGACTGGGGTTTGACACGGCTGACCTAAGGGATCCCAAAGTCAACTAACTGTTCAATATTTGGCCTAAAATCATTAAAAAACAAAATCACATCAGGGTAATGGAATTTCTACAATTAAAACCAAATTAGATGTCACATGGTATATTTTTTCCATTGAGAATAGACTGTAACATGAGGGAACTCTGAGTCTGAACTGAGAAATGCCTACTCACTGTTACCATGCCCATGACTACTCCACATCACTGTTACCATGCCTATGACTACTACACATCACTGTTACCATGCCCGTGACTACTCCACATCACTGTTACCATGCCCGTGACTACTCCACATCACTGTTACCATGCCCGTGACTACAACACATCACTGTTACCATGCCCATGACTACTCCA
>BRDA01055522.1:0-16982 GCA_036984385.1 Crenuchus spilurus | reverse complement strand
TTTATAGACAGAATACAGTAACTATAAGGAGAATACAGTAACCATGTACAGAATACAGTATTTATAGACATAATACATTAACTATAAGAAGATTACCGTAACCATGTACAGAATACAGTATTTATAGACATAATACAGTAACTATAAGGAGATTACAGTAACCATGTACAGAATACAGTTTTTATAGACAGAATACAGTAACTATAGGGTGAATACAGTAACTATGTACAGAGTACAGTTTTTATAGACAGAATACAGTAACTATAGGGTGAATACAATAACCATGTACAGAGGACAGTTTTTATAGACAGAATACAGTAACTATAGGGTGAATACAGTAACCATGTACAGAGTACAGTATTTATAGACAGAATACAGTAACTATAAGGAGAATACAGTAACCATGCACAGAATACAGTATTTATAGACAGAATACAGTAACTATAAGGAGAATACGGTAACCATGCACAGAATACAGTATTTATAGACAGAATACAGTAACTATAGGGAGAATACGGTAACCATGCACAGAATACAGTATTTATAGACAGAATACAGTAACTTTAAGGAGAATACGGTAACCATGCACAGAATACAGTATTTATAGACAGAATACAGTAACTATAAGGAGAATACGGTAACCATGTACAGAATACAGTGTTTATAGACAGAATACAGTAACTATAGGGAGAATACGGTAACCATGTACAGAATACAGTGTTTATAGACAGAATACAGTAACTATAAGGAGAATACGGTAACCATGTACAGAATACAGTATTTATAGACAGAATACAGTAACTATAAGGAGAATACAGTAACCTTGTACAGAATACAGTATTAATAGACAGAATACAGTAACTATAAGGAGATTACAGTAATCATGTACAGAATACACTATTTATAGACAGAGTACATATAGTAACCATAGAAAGTACAGCAGTCATATGCAGAATCTAGCAGGAATAGATGACACACAGTATTTATAGACAGGATACATTAAGAGTGTGCAGTAGCCATATACAGAACACAGTAAGTATAGATGGAATATTGTACCGAAGTACAGTAATAAAGCTGAGCAATCATTCATTTAAACCATTTCTTTTACACCCTCTCCATGTGGAGAAAAATGCATCGAGCTGCTTTAGCTACATCCACCCCCCACAACCCAGCAACATACCACACACACACACACACACACGTGTCACTGCCACCTCATTTTGATGGAGTGATATGGGTGACACGGCAGCCGCCGCGGTTTGACACAACTAATTTAGACCCGAGCCTTTTTATGACAACCCCCTCTGAACGTATTACTTCGCACGAGCGTAATAATAATGGAACGGCATCAATCAAACGGGGCCCATGCACACATTGTGCCACAGAGCTTATCTCTGGCTGCCACAGTCTGTCTGACTCAGCCAGGCCCGCCGACAATGAGCCTATGTGCAGCAGCTTCAGTGTGCGGGGCATAAATATGCAGTTTAGGGGTCAATGACATTTTAATAAGCTTTGGGCCAACAGCTTAGGCTGCCACACAAACAGCCAGTTGTTTGAGCAGGGCTAGGCTGGGCTGGGCTGGGCTCGGAAAGTTTGGATATACGTAAGGCTGCAGGAAAATGACATTGTTTTCCTGGACATGCATCCCCACCTCCCATGCATACGTAATCCACTGCACACATAAAACACATGCAAACTCTACACACACCCTCATGTCAGTCATTGACAGCCTTTTACTTCCATGTTCTCATGTTGTTTCAGGTCTAGACTGGATGCAGCTGCTGTGATTTTTCTATGCTGCTCAAAGATCGGATGCACCTTGCCTTCATTCTACACTCTCAAAGGAGATGGTTCTTCAAAGGTTCTTTAGTAAAGAAAATGGAATAGAACCATGAACACTCAAACAACCCAAAGGGTTCAGGTTGATGAGGAATGTGCTGTAGATAGTTCTATACAGATCCTTTCTGAATATGGTTCTACAGTATATAACACCAAAATGTTTTCCTCTATTATTACAAGCTTGATATCTACAGCAGAACCATTTTGGGGAGCTATATAGAACCATGCTCGAAAAGGTTAAGTATACAACCATCTTCATTAAAAGATATGTTTTTTCAAGGGTTCTTAAAAAAAATCTTTTTTAAGAATGTACAGCACATTTTTTATCAGTTTGAAGAACATTTTCACAATGAATAGAATGTTTTAAGTTCTTTGAGTCTTCATGGTTCTATATAGAACCATTTTCTTTACTAAAGAACCATCTCTTTTAAGAATGCATGTTATTTTACCATGAAATAAATTAATGTAAAGATTATGACATTTTTACATTTTATAAAATGCTAAATTATAAATAAATTGGTTGTAACGTTACTGTAACGGGATTTTTTTTTAAGCTACACTATGTAAATTTGGGGTTTTGGGGACGTCACTGTTTCCTTATCAGTATAATGAGACTTGTTCTCCATTGAATCAGACCTTCTTGAGGTTGTGTGTGGGATGTTAAAACATAAAGAAGTAGGGCCTTTTTTTATTGGTCCGACCAAAAATCTTACATCATGCATTTTTAAGTTTTACAAGTTAGTCCTCAAACCTTTGATCGAGAGTACACATGCAAGCTCATGTTCAGGTTTCCCCTGTTTTGTTCACAACTGTTTCTTTCCCTGTCTGGCTGCCTTTCCTCTCCAGCACCTCTCAAAGTCTCCATTGTGTCGGGGAGGGAGTGATGTCATTGGTGGCTTAAACACCTGGGAGCTCTTTGGGTTTGTACGTAGTTCTGTGTTTGGAACAGGCTTACGTAGGGCCCCTTGGCCCTGGGCCTCAGGGGGAACAGGAGATGACCTATTTGCTGGGACTGATTAATGTTGGTCAGTAACTGAAGTAAACACTATCTGTAGTGGCTCGTAAGACTGCTTACAAAAGCGAAGGAGCAGCTGTCTCTGCTGAAGGTTATCGTGGAGATGCTTTGCCCACTCCAACAATGCTGTCTGTTAAAACTCATTCTGAACCTAATGTTAAAAGTAAAGGTTAATGGAACCTATGTTGTATAGAACTACCTACTTTTGCCATCCTGTGTTCATCATTGGGGAGGTATGGTGACCATCATTTTGGGGGAATCCCCTATAGATGTTCCTGGCAGGTTGGGTTGCAATACACTGTGATTGGTGTGATTGGGTTTTAGGGTGCTTTCACACCTGTTTGATCTGGATCATAGGATTGTTCATGTTGGTCCAAACCAAATTAGCAGGTGTGAAAGGTACCTCAGACCACAGTGTGGACCAAAGGGGCAGAATTTGGTCAGACCAACAATGATCCAGATCAAATAAGCCACTGTTTGGTTCATTTGCAACACTTTTTTGGATGGTTTGGATGCTTGGACCAATTAAGTTGTTAAAAAAGGACGTTGAGACAGGCTATCATCACTCATTAAACAAAAAAAGAAAAAAAAGAACAGATAAAACAAAAAAAATGTGGGAGGAGTTGTGAACTGAGGCGCCGGAGGGGTTGTTCAGCCACAATTTGTATCTCTTTCATGTCATATTTTTTGTCGAGCAACACTTATAGACTGGAGTATGAATCAGTCTTAAGCCTAGCCATGGTCTGTATTTTTTTCAATGGAAAACCACTATTTAAAAATATACATATATCATCAGTAAATACATGTTTGGGGTCCAAATGTAGTTTCTTTAATTAAAAAATGAAAGCTTTTAACAAGACTCAAGGCATTGTCATTCATTCATCTCAAACCACAGCCAGTCACAGTGAACCATATGCCTTGAAAACGTCTCTTTTCACTTCTTCCAGGTGCTAACATCTCAAAGTTCCACTCCTCCCTGTCCACCTCAAACCACAGGTAGATCTTAATTTAGGTCAGTAGTCATTGGGTTTTTGGACACATTATGACTTACTGTGATCTATCATCTACCATCTTAGACAGTTGACTTAGAGTAGGAAACAGTAATGAAGTATGAGGTTACAGATGATGACCAACATCGAGATAATTCGAGATCAGTCTTCTACCAGTCCTGCTGCTGTCTGAAGTGGCTGCCTGTAGCGGTGAGGTTTTATTCATGTTTATTGTTTATACTAAGTCATACTGTGTCCTAAACCACACCAACTACTCTGTCAGACTTTACCTAAAATTTGGATGTAGTTTAAGTAGGTTGAGGGAAGATTTAGTGATGCATTTTGATGGAAACGCCTGGGCTAATTGACTATTGATTGTTAGCCTACAGCTAGGGCTGCCACAAACGATTATTTTTATAGTCGACTAATCACAGATAATTTTTACGATTAGTCGACTAATCTGATTATATGTTAATTGAATATAAAACACAGCTTATTGCACTAGAATGCAGCTGTTATTATATAACCGTCATTAGATTTCAGCTATATGCTAACTAAAAATAAAAACAATTAAGACCATAGTTCATTAAACCTTTAATGAAATATGCAGCTTGTTGCAACAATTATTTAACTGTTTAGCATAAAGTGTAAACGTAGCACTGAAACGTAACGTTAGAAAACATTAGCATTAGCATTCCTATTCAAACACATGACTGTTTTAACGTTACAGAAAACACATGAATGTGTGCTAAGGCTGATGAATCAAATCGTCATCGCTAATGTTAACTTGTACAGGTATAAATATGAGCAACTTAACTCTCTGTTTATTCTCTGTTTAGCAGCTAACTAGCAATTTAGCTGACTGAGATGACGGTCCCTCTTCATCATTGTCACAATCAGCCACAACATGCTCTCTTTCATTTTCTTAAAATGATCCCACTCTTTTGAGCTCCGTCGCCGGGTACATCCTGTGACGTCATCCACGGGCTACCCCGGTTACCACTACTGCCCATGTGTGTCAAGGACAGAAAGGCAGACGCAGCAGTTTGGAGAGAAAAAGAAAGTAAAAAAAAAAACAAAAACGATGCATCGACTTTTAAATTAGTTGTCGACTATTTTAATAGTCAACATAATCGTGACTAGTCGACTAATCATGGCAGCCCTACCTACAGCTCCAGTTCTAAACTGAAGCAAAATTTGGACTCTAAACATGTCTTGATTGATCATCTACAATAAATGTTTGTATGTAAATATGATTTTTGAGTGAATCATTGCTTGAAGTTGAACTGAGTAAATATTTCATTGAATGTTAGTTAAAGTTCTAGAGCATCTCCAAAAATGTGAAAAAGTCCATTTCTGTTAATAATTTAATTCAATTTGATATTAAAATGTCATTTGATATTCATTACATGTAAAGTGGCAACTTTCAAGCTTTTTTGCTTTAATGTTGATACCGTTTGAATAGTAATTTGCTCAAAATTTACAATAATTTTTTTAATAATTTGAGAATTTGGATTTGTGATTTTCATGAGCTACTGATCAACAGTAAAACACTCATGTGCATTCAATCTTTAAGCTGACTGCTGTAGTAAAACAGGCTCAAGAGCTTGGAGACATGTGGTAATGGCATTCAAAATAAGTGGACATCTCACCGGATATTCTTGCACTTCTTTGTCAACATCTTTCTCTGTTTTGCACACAGAGTCACCAAATATGGCCTTCTTCTTACCCTGCTGTTTTGACAACTCCGTCAAACATTGGTGCCCAACAGATTTTAAGGGATCGCACTTCAGACTGAAGTTGATCCGCCGTGTCAGTCAGCGTAATTGTTACCATGACAGGGTCACGGACCCCCTGCCTGGTGGAGGCCGCCTGGCTAGTCCACAAGGGCTCCAGCTGGACTGCAAAAACACAGGCTTCCATACCAGTGAACTCAACAACTTCAGGCTCTATGAGCATTCCTGAAAAATGTGTCCAAAGCCAGAGCTCACTCTGAGCCTGCTAATAGCCCAGCTATCAGCCAGGTTTAAGCAGCATTAGCTGCATACGCGTCTTCCAACCACATCACCTCAGTCAAGAATGCAAAAGCAGCGTCAATGACATGGATGCTAAGCTGCTAGTCGCCCGGCTCTTTCTTTTAACAACAAACATTTAATGCTGCAAATTTCAGGCAGTCCAGCAGCTAAGAACATATGATCACCACAGGCCTGTAGGTGTCTACACTTAATTTTCTTATTCTTATTCTTATTCTTATTAACTATATACACTATATGTCCAAATGATTGTGGACACCCCTTTTCACAAATGTATTCAGCTACTTTAAGTTACAACCATCTGGAGAAGTACTGCCAATAGAACAGGACTCTCTGGAGCATCTATGGGCACCCTATCTAATGCCAAGCATGGGCTAGAGGGCTATAAAGTCCCCCTGCACTGAATGATGGTTCTCCATCCAGTACTTTTGGGATGAATTGGGGTGCTGATCATCCAACATCCAGCTTCAAATGCAATGCAATGCTATTGCCAGTGATAACAAAAGCCTGTTGTGTTATGTCACTATCAGAACTAAAACTAAACCAAAGTGGTAAATTGACAGGAAATGGGAAAAACATCCCAATCTTAAAATGGAGGTACTGTAAAGAGATATTGTAATTTGGGAGCATTTCTATCATTTCTATTGGTCAATTCTTCACAAATAAAATCTCAGGCAAAGTTCAGCTGCCATTTTCTGTTTGAGAAAATGATGAAAACAATTCAGCCCTTTCTGACTTAGGATGCCACCCAGGTACTTGTCCAGTCTCTCTTGACTACTGTAACTTGCTCCTGGCTGGTCTTCCTATGTGAGCCATCAGACCCCTGCAGCTGATCCAGAATGCAGCTGCTCGGCTGGTCTTCAATCAGCCCAATTCTCCCACATCACTCCACTGCAGCGTTCACTTCACTGGCTTAATGTAGTCGCTCGCAGCAGTTTTAAAACCCTGATGCTTGTCTGCAAAGCAAAAAATGGACCACCGTACCTAGTGGCAATGGTCAAGTCTTGAGCCACCCTTCAAGCTTCTAGTACCACCCTTAAAGTCATGTGGAAGACTAGCATCAAGACTCTTCTCTGATTTCTTCTTAGAAATGGTCCCCTGCTCAATTTACCTTGTGCCTTTCTCCCCTGAAAAGTCTATCCATGTCCTATACGTGTTCCCCTCGACTATGTTCATCTAGACCTGGCTTGTGCCCAGCTGTCACTGGCTTGTTGGTTATTTTAGGGCCTTGTCTGGAAGTATATGAGCAGTCATAATGCCTGACTTGACACAGAGGGTGTGGAACAGAGGAGGTGTTATACTGGAGCTCCGGCTGGGTGAGGAACACGTCTGACTTGCCCATAAAGTAGGTGATGATAAGAAAGCGGCCTGACGGAAGTGACTGGTGCAGGTCTCTGGTCTGGTAGTATTAAGTGTAGGGCTTTTACGGGATTTAGGTGAACGTAAGGTGGGAAGGGTTCATTCATGCTTTATTTGGGTGGCATTCACATGCAGACGGTCATCCAAGCCTGGATAAACAGTGTGGAGAGAGTTACGACAATTAACACAAGCCTGAATTGTTAGCACCAGGGATTACAAGCATCATAGTTCACTGGTGGTCATGTGGGCTTGAATGATTGCATTGTCACCTGATATAGCAAAGGGTTTCTGTGTTTGCTCGCAGTTGTAATTTTTGTTAGTAAATCTTCCC
The DNA here is from genome assembly GCA_036984385.1 of Crenuchus spilurus. Taxonomy (NCBI): domain Eukaryota; kingdom Metazoa; phylum Chordata; class Actinopteri; order Characiformes; family Crenuchidae; genus Crenuchus; species Crenuchus spilurus. Next base: position 9,416 of record BRDA01055522.1, on the reverse strand, counting down.
AATTGGTACTCAGATCTAATAAAGACCAAGGCCTAAACTTGTGGTCCAAATTGGAAGATTTTCAATGTAAGCAAGCCCTTTATTATCATGTCGAGTCGACATGATTTTAGGGTATCTGTCGTTTTTCCCACAAACAGCAAACCAGGTCTCGTATTGGGTTTCATAGCTCTCTTGGTATCTTTGCTAAAGATTTAAAACGAAGCAGTTTACCGTAATGAAAATCAGTGTGGAGCCTGAGTTTTACGGAGCATAGACAGTGATACGGAATGGCAAATAAAACCATGGCAAAACAATAGCAGCCTCACCACAACCGGTGCTGGAAATGTACTGTGCCAAGGTTTAAGATGCATCACGGCCCAAGCTCACATTAAAGGCACATGTGGTTTAAGGGCTTACCGCAGTCATTAAGCTATGTTTGGAGACAGGAGATGGAAGAGGAGGGTCTTGCTGTTATCAGATGTGCTCTCAGTGACCTCTTACAGTATACCACAGTGTACAGTGCACACACATAATTTAATAGGTTACTGGGCTTGATGGTGTGCAGATGTGCATTCAGCTACCGATCGAAGTTTCGTGATCTGAATGTGTTTTGGTGTATACCATATGCAAAGGGTTTGACATACAGTCTCGAAAATAAAGGTTCTTGGCATGGACAGGGTTCTCGAAACACCCTAACTGGTATAGAAGACTCTTTAGTTACAGAAAACCCTTCAAATTGTTGTAAAAGTTTTAGGGATCCAACAGTTTTTCTTCTATGGTATCATTATAAAAAGCCTTTTTTTAGAATGTGTAGAGTCATATCCTGATTTGGACTTATTGGACTTGTGGAATCATCAGAGCAGAGAACACTCACATCAGAATATTATGACAATCTACCTTCATTATAGAGGTGCCAATTGCTTTGTGCCACTTACCAATGTTGTAATCAAACTCTGGCATCAATTACGGTTAGGGCACCACTGTTACACTGTTGGGAGGCACTGAATGAATGTATGAGTCCATTCTCAGTACACCTTCACTATAGCAGCTCTAGAACATCCCATAAAGTTAGCTTTCTCTGAGGTGCTACCACCATTCACCTGGTACCCTATTATCATGTCCTTTAACACATCAATCTCATCATGTCCTTTGTCCATGATAATGGTTTTACACTCTGCTACAACTGACTGGTGTACACACTTATTTATACATACACAGGCTGAGTTCATTCAAGTCAGGAGTGGTCATATTTTGATATTATTGTCAGTAACTTTTAGTTCATTTTTATTCAGTATAATCAGAATAGAATTATTTTTGTACAATGGTATCTAGGCAAGTGAGCCTGTTGTTTAGGACTTCATGAGCTGTACTGCATAACTATCACATTAATTTAACTATCAGCTTAATTATGACGGGATGAAAGAATCGCTGATTATGCTCCTGTGGGTGTAACCAATTTCACGAGAAGTCACTACAGGTTTTCTGAAGGGCCTAGACACATCACTGACTGAATATAAGCGGTAGGAGGCTTTAGTCAGTTATTTCTGTCACGCTCGCTGGGAAGGAGGACACAGGCGCAGGACTAAAAGTGCAGTGAAGTTTAATAAAGAAATGCCAAAGTAACATAAGCCTACACAGATTGAGACACCATCAAACTAGAGACACAAAACAGACGACTAGCAACCAGGACAAGATCACAGAGGGAATAAATACACAATAGGAAATCAGGATCAGGTGAGAACAATCAGGGGCGGGGCTAGACAGGACTAAAACTTAAAGGGCCAGTGACACATAAACAAAGACCAGGACAAATCGTGACAATTATTATGTTTGTTAAAACTTAGAATTCCTTTTAGAAACATTTAAAAGTCTACAGTATGTTTAGCCTTCACTCTTAAAAGCCTTTTTTAGTAAATAAAATGGTTCTAAAAAGAAAGATGAACATTCAAAGACCCTTTGCGTGGATAAAGGGTTCTTTCCATGGTGAAAGTGTTCTTCAGATTGATGAGAAATGTGTTGTAGATGGTTCTGTACAGAACCTTTCTGAAAATTATTCTATATAACACCAAAAATGATATTTCTGTAGTTACCATGTCAAGCTTGTAATAAGAGAGGAACCCTTTTTGGTGCTATTTAGAACAATTTTCAAAAAGGTGAGTATAGAACCATCTACAACATCTACATCTATCAATCTGAAGAACCCTTTCATCATGCAAAGAATCCTTTAGGTTCTTTGAGCATTTATGGTTCCACAGAGGAACCTCGGTTATCATTTGCCCTGGTTATCATACAATTCTGTCACTGTTTACTTTTTTCGGGAAAAATTTTGTCCCAGTTATCATTCATCTGCCCGATTTTTGTCAGCATGCACATGTGACTTGCTGCTAATTTTGCAAAAAAAAAAAAAAAGCATCCACCCAGGCATTCGTCGTTCATTCTGGCTTTGTTTCTTGTATGTCTGGTTTTGTTTCTTGTTGATAACGCTCAAAACAAACTAAACACATCACACTAGCACTGCTGCCTGTAAATGGGTTTAAAAACAAATAGCAGCCAAAAACCCTGAGAACAGGTGTACAAAACAAAGGCTGCTGGCTGGACCACACCAGCACTCTCTAAAACAGAGTGTAAACCTGTAAGTGATGTTAAATGTTGATTTATCCATTTCATCAGTCTTTTGTATTTATTTCTCATTGTGCTCTGTATGTAAAACTATAGTTATTCTATATAAAATGTATTTGTGTTAACATTTTGGAGTGGATTAATTGTATTTACGTTGTTTCTTATGGGAAATATTGCTTCAGTTATTGTTTGTTTCGGTTATCATCAGACACTTTAGAATGGATTATTGACAAAAACTGAAGTTGCACTGTATATTGAACCATTTTCTTTACTAAAGAACCGTTGAAGAACAATTTTTTAAGAGTATAGAATGTAATTAGCCTAGTGCTAATATACTATCCTTCTATATGGGCGCTATCAGGAATTAGCATTAGCTTAGCAGTGAGTTTTTCAACTCTCAGTTGAGTGTTTGGCTCAAACTGAAGGCCTGGCTCTAATAGTAATGGTTCAACACTATGATTAAGGAGTATTTATTGTGTGGTCACAACTGTGTGTTTGTGCTGTGATTTCCAAGGTGCTTTTGAAGAAGATTGACACACTATATACAGTTTAAGTGTGTCCCATATTTACTAAATATTGGACCAGGACTGTGTGTGTGTGTTATTGTGTCTGTCTGTTTGAAAAGGCTAACAATAGTGTACAGTTCTGTTCTGTTCTGCAGAATGGTACCATATTCCTCATCCAAAAGCTCCATTACGATGCTGTCAGTTCCACCTCATATCTATAAGGAGAAAACCTTGAGCATTCAGTCGGCATGTCTCCAAGCACTGTGATCCTGTGAAACTTTAGAGATGTCAGCTCCCTCCAAACATGCTCATTTCAAAAAGCTTTTCTGTACAGACTGAATTGCATCAGCTCCAGCCAACTCTCATCACTGTCAGGTCTATATCTGAGCTATAGGGGAGTTATGCATGAAGTCAAACCCTGTGGATGGAATTTGATTTGTCCATTTGTTTATTCTTATGCCAGCTGGGCTATTCAGCCATCTGTTTGTTTGTTCCATCACTCATTCATGAACAACAGTACAGTACACTAATATAATACTATTCATTTTATATAAGGAGTTGTAAAAAAATAAATTTTTACCACAGTATGTGATGAGTCCCTGCCCTGCGCCCAGTGAGATAAGGATTAAGGTGTGACAATGGATGAATGGATGGATGGATGTGATGTTAGTCTCCAAAACCATCATGCCACTAACTTTCACCATCATCAACAAAAGTTATGGTATGTCTGCCCCAAGCCAGTCAAAACCAAACACAATCCACACATTCCACAGCCACTAAGTCACCAATGGTATGTCTGGAATTACCATATCATTATGATATCATTTGGTGAGGAAAAAAACTCAGCTATCTGACTCACTCTGAAAATGTGTCTCTGCTTATTTAAGCTCCTCTATCAAATATCTAAAAATATATTTTTTTGATTTCAAGCTATGTACTGTATGTAAAGATCCAAATTGGGCAGTGTAGCTTCCATATTTGGTTGTATAGACTGAGAAGGCAATGTTACATTTGGAAATCTTAACAGTGCATCAAATTCACTTATTTATGAACTTATGGGAGAAAGGATAAAAGATGTGGTCCCTTTAAGACTTGTCAAGATAGCATATTTTTAGTTCTTTTGGTGTAAAATTCATACAGTGAGCCAACATGCAGTCCTATGTCTGTGCTCATCAAGCTTCAGCTTCATAACCCAGTTGGTTTGGCAGTATGCAGTCAATGCCTGCATATCTATGCCTGTCTATGGAAGCATCATTGAGCATACCTAATGTCCATCTGCTCTGACAGTGCTAGTCAGATATTAAAGCACTAACTTTGATCAGTGCATATATTGCATATTGCAGCCAGCCCCAAGGTCCAAAACAGCTAATCCCTGTCATGTGAAATTAGTACCTGCTTTGGGTAAGCTTTTGATCTGGCCAGGATTTGGATGCTAACAGCCTAGTTTGTATGCTAGACAGCTGGGGAGCTGAGAAAGGAGCAATTGAAGGATGACAAGCAGAAAAGAAAATGAATGTTTTGAGTGAGAACGAGTGGCAGAATTGAGCTCTGTGTGTACATGCATTGCTTCACCACATGGATTCTCAAGGCTGATGCTAATGAATGAAATTACACAGGATAAGATGGCAAAACAACTGTGCTTAATCACTGGGATTACTTCAGCTATTATTGTCACTTTACTTAACTAGGTTGCAGTCTTTTCACAGGTATCATCAGGTATGCACCTCCCTTCATCAATGAATTAAGCTCACAATACCTCCAAAAGGCTCAACAACGAAGTCCAGCATCCCAGACACATTCCCCTCCAAGCTCACTTACTATAACTATCATTTAGTTTCTAAACCATTGATACACACTGGCCTTCTTGGTGACTAAGACTGTATTAAGCCCCACTGGCACAGTTAATGCATGCAGAGTACCATCAGTTCCATGTGGACTTTATGAGCTACATCGACAACCTTATATCTATACTACACAAATTCACCTCTGCCTCCACATTGAATAAGACTATACTAAGCCTCACTGGCACAGTTAATGCATGCTCAGTGCCACTGGTTCTATGTGGACTTTAACAGTGCAGATGCGTAAGCTGTGCAGATGTATGTGCTCACATTTATAGATTTGGGCAAATAGACGTCTCATTTGTAGCTGGAAAAATGGTCCTTCACAAGTGTCAGATACACATCTTCCCACTTCTATATATAATGGTGTTGTACAATAGCTCCTAATTACATTGTAGTTGCTCAGCTTACCATTTTACTAACTACGTATCCATTTATACATATCCAAATGAGCTAGAAGTTGACATCATATTAAATCTGAAGACTGACATCATATTAAATCTGTCCCTGAACAAAAATCAAATCCAAACCTTAAATCAAACCAAAACTTAACCCTAAATCAAACAATAAAATAAACATGAGATTTACATGACACTGTAGATACCCCATTGAGGACTTAAAATACAGTATTAACAATATGTTATATTATTTTGCTATTGTTCACACAAAATGTATCACTACAAAATGTTTCACATTATCCTAGTTGTTAGGTTGTGTAGTTTGAGGTATATTGAGGTATATAAGATAAGTAGGTGAACAGATGCACAGAAACTGAGTGCTCAGTTCTATTTGTTTGGGACTTCAAACATGTGAATGATTGAAATAAAAATTAACATGTCAATGTTTTTTCAGTGGCTTTTCCATAAACATATTTTCAGCGTTTTTCATGCTTATTCCTAAAAGATCATTTTCGAATCATTGCTCATTTGAAGCTCAAAATAGGAGGAAATGAACAATACGAGTAGAAAGCTTGACCCCTCGATTTTGTGTGTATACATGTAAGGATATAAGGTACAGATGCTGTACCTGACACCAGGCTATTTAAGGGATTAATAAGACTACTAATGGACTAAATAACTAGACTACAAGTCAAATAAAAAAGTAATAATTCTAATTTTATAGTGAATGTTCACATCAGTGTTGAAGCCCTACTCTGCGCGTGACATTTACAATATATTTCCAACACTATCCAGACAGGAGTGAAAACATCCTTAGATCTTTAAAGTGCAACCTTTGCTGTCACAGATGTTCAATTACACACACAGCTCCACAGAAAAGCACTGCTAATAGAATCTCAGCTAACAAAAGAACGTTGCAAGAACATTGCGAGAACATTCCATTTAGGTTATGTTAACGTTTACAGAATGTTATGGTGTGGAGTTCTTGCTTGGTTATCAAAACGTTAGGTGTGAACATTAGGATAGAATGTTCTTTGAACATTCCCTTAATGTTATTATTATTATACATCTGGTCAGGTGGCAAACAGGGAACACTCGTTCATCGTTAGGCTAATGATAGGCTGGAACGTTATATCAAGGTTTGTTCAAACTTTAGTCAAAATCTTCAAAGAATGTTCCAGGAATGTTGTCATTTAATAGAACCATGCAAGAACAATACAAGAACATTAGTTTAACGTTCGGTGTTACATGGGATGGGATGCTGTGGATCCACATATGTGCCTAAGATCAGCATGTCTAGCGTTAGCCTCCCAGCATTGGGGTTAGCTGGAGTAACGTTTGTGATCCAGAACTAATGATCTAATATTGGTACTCCACTAATGCTCTCATGGCTGAATGCAATCAAATCCTCACAGTAAACAAACGGTCTATTCATACCCTTAATTTCAGAAGAAGCATTGGATGGGCAGGTGTCTTGGGCATGTAGCGTACATTGATTAGAAGGATGAATACCAGTCCATACGTCTCATAACTTTGGCTTAACATAGCAATTCAAGCACTTTAACTTTGGAGGAAAATGAGCATACGTAGCTGTTATTGGAGAAGATGAAAATAACATCTAAACGGTTTCAGTGTTGGGCTTAGAGGGGGAGGGACGGGGGTCTGTCTGGAAGGGGATAAGTGTTGAGCCGAGGCTCTGTCAGAGGGGCAGAGACAGCAATGAGAAAAGCTCTTGAACCCTCTGTTGAAAATGACAAACCGCCTTCAACCAGCAACGTTCCCAGAGATTAACACCCGCACTGAAGATCCAAAGGAGCAATTTCATTTCAAAACTCAATCCGTCAGCTCAAGGATTTGCATGGCTAATTAGAAACAGTGGCACTCGTGTTATTTTTTTTTCCTCCTCTACTCTCCTCTGCTCTCCTTCTATCCTCTTTTCCATCATTCTTAAAAGGAGTCTTCCTTTGTAGTGTCAGGTGAGGAAAGCTAGCGTGTCGAAGTTGAAACTCCAGAAGTAAGCTTACCTGTACTACATATGCTAATGACCTTGTTTTACATCTAGGTTGACCCGCCCCTTTGCTGTAGGCCTAAAAGCCTGAAGAGGTTTGGTAATGTGGTCATGGTGGTTATGGTGCTTTGCTCTAATAGTGTAATATGGACATACTGATGGGCTTAGAGTCGTTTCCTTCCCTTAACATTCAGGCTAATGGGGAAGTAAATGATCGTAACGGCATTTGCCACTAAATTTTTCCACTGTTAATGTATGCATTTGACCTATGGGCCTAATCTGAGAGAGACTTAGCGTTTGCAGTTTACTTAGAGAAATGGTTTAGCAAAAATCATTTGGGTTCAGTGCTCCTGTTAGCCCATTTTGGTGTCTTGAGATCTGCCTCTTTAGTTCTTTAGCTATGAGGCTAATCTCACTAACAAGTATATTAAACTTCCAGTTAGCATCATAATAAATAACAAGTGTTGGTGTTTATAGTAATGTGATTTTTTCCCCTGTAACAATGTCATGTACATTTTTACTTTAGCTACTCATCAGTATTTTGTTAGCAGAATTTAGTTAGCAGCTCTTTTGTTAGCGGCTAGAAGGCAGCAACTGTTTTGTTTTGGGCTGTGAGATATACACAACAGTAGGATTGGGTTGCATTTCTGCCATTTTCTGACTCTTTAGTGTTCACAGGTCATCCGATGTTAAATAAATGCTAAACCTGACAGGATACATTAAACTAACCTCCCATCATAGCTTTCTGAGCTTCTGTGCATCACTTTAAACAGTCCAGAAGGAAACATGCAACTGTTAATCAAAAGTTAAAGCTGTCCTGTTTTTACAAGTTAATAGTTAGCTTTGAGACTTTTTGGTTTAGTCTGTGCTCTGTACTTTACTTTAGTCTGTACTTTAGTCTGTACTCTTCTAAACATGTCTTGGTGGATTATATTTGAAGTAAAGAGGAAATAATGTGAATGAAATGTTGTGAAGAGCTAACTTAATGAGCCTCGTTTGTCAACCATCTAGACCCCAGAACAGTGGCTGCCTTTGTTTCTGATATACAAATTTTGTCAAAAAAAAAAGAAAAAGAATAACTACAGAAGCATTCATAACAAGCTCTAGATAGTTCCTTTATGTTATAAAATATCATAAAATAATATATTATAAAAAATATAAATAATTTATAAGTGCTTTTTTGTCGTTTTTCAAAGAGGAACTTTTCAGTTGACCTAAACGGCAGTGATGATGAGTGAAAAAATGCTCAGTTTAAGTAATGGCATGGTTATTGGTATTAGTACTGCTATGTTAGCCTTTGTATTAGCTTGAATTGGAAAGTCAGATGAATGGTATCGCTTTTCTCTAATGCACACTCAAGAGCTAATTTATACACATTTGAGTTCTGATATTGTGCAAAATAACTGGTCAATTAGTTTTATTCAAGTGTACACATATAATATTACAGGATTTAAATTACACAGTCATTTCAGAATATTATGATCACCCCTAGTTTGGAATGAACTCAGTTCAGGGCACCAGAGAGGTCACGTGACCGGGTTTATTGCATGTGAGCACACCAGTCAGTTGTAGCAGAGTGTAAAACCATCATCATGGACAAAGGATGTGATAATAGGGTACCGGGTGAAGGGTGGTAGCATCTTAAAAACTGCAAACTTAGTGGAATGTTATAGAGCTGCTGAATTTAAAGAAAGTTCTAAGAATGGTGGTGGTGCCCATAATATTGATGCTAGAGGGGAACGACGACTCCGGTGAGTGGTACAGACCAATCAACACACCACAGTGGACCGATTAATTTTTATAATGAACAGGAGCAACAAGGAAAGTGCCAGTGGTCACCATTGAGCGAGCACTGTTATGTCTGGGCACATGGTTAAGATGGTCATAATCTGATAAAATACTAAACTTGAATGAAGGTCATTTTTCTAACTTCTTAACTCATCTTCTTCCATCCACCTCACTTAATCTCTATGTTTTATGAAGAGATGAAGAAGTAGCATAATATTCTATCATGAGAGAGAGAGAGAGAGAGAGAGAGAGAGAGAGAGAGAGAGAGAGAGAGAGA
>BRDA01055521.1:0-14204 GCA_036984385.1 Crenuchus spilurus | reverse complement strand
TATATATATATATAAAACTTTACAAGTTAAGAAAAAACACATTGCTTATGGTAGTGGGATGGAAGTCAATGGAAATCAATGGAACCAGACATTTTTCTAATTCATTTTGGGCCATTTCTTTTGGTCCAGTCATCAAATTTACATACAATTTAAATATATCAGGTATTTAAAATTACGTCACAAACTGAGATATCTGTTTTGAAAATGAACTTTTCATATGAAAAGATACATTGTGTGTCTGTCACATTGCCAGATTTGCTAGGAATTGTATATAATTTCATGTTTTGACTGAATGTATAAGATAAAGACAAAATGGACATGTGTAGAACCAGGATTAGGGACATTTATGCTCTTTATTTTCTCCTACTTGGGAGACCCGCTACATTCTACATACTTAATTAAATGGAAAAAACACACAAGCTTTCTTTTTGCCTTGCAGAACTTTACTCTGGGGGATTGGAACATAAGCTTGCTCTCTCCGGTCTTCCCCCAGTGTGGGGAAAAAGGGAATTAAATAAGCAATGAGGGAACAAGGAACAGGTGTGTAAAATTAGCCAATTACCTGGTTGTTCCCTCAGATGACACTGTCTTGGTTACTTCCAGTGTTGAGGGTAATGTGGTACAATGAAATACATTACAATAATGTCATTACTGGTTCTCTGTAACTAAGTAATGTATTCCAGTTACAATTACTGTAATCACATTACAGTTACTAACCTTTTAAAATACCATGTTACTTACATTACTAATCTGTCTTGAAGATAATATAACTTATATGCAATGTACTAAAGAATAAATGTAATGTATATTGTTAGTTATCAGTCCATGTGTGTCATTGTCTGTTGACATATACTGTTATGTTTATATAACACATTTTGACCTTATGTTATACCTTATTTGTTGCTGCCTGGTTATTACGGTCCACCAAAAACAATCTTCTAAAACAGATTTCTGAATTTCTCATTTCACCTTAAATGTAATGTAGGTGCCTGAATGTAACTGCTGCACCATTTAATCTTAAAGGTACAGTCCAGATTTTAACTGTAAGTGTTTTATCTGTTCGCTGGAGCACCATCCATTTGTTCCACAAGTTCCATTTGTATTTTAAATAGTACCCACTGAGATTGAGTTCTCTGCATTTTGTTACAGGTTAGCTTGGGTTTTATAGAGTAACCTAAAATTAAAGTAATCCCACCATAATTTTTAGAAGTAATTGGTCATTGGTAAGGGGTTACTTTTTTCAGTAATGACCCTAACACTGGTTACTTTCTCAAGTCTGTACTTTAGAGCATGCTTCAACTTTTAATTTTATCCCTGACCTTTTCCAAAGACAGGTTGAAAATCTTGCACTTAAGTCCAGATAGCAACTGTAAAAGAAACCTCACAATATTAAGACAACCGGATACCGTTGTTTTATTGATGCTTCACTTTCAGTATTTCCTTTCATGTACTTAGCACTTTGAACTGATAGAAGAAAACAAAATGTGCAGCCAAACAAACATCACCAAACAAAGAGCTTGATGATGTCAGGGGAATGAGGCTCCACCCTTTCACAGGTGCAATTTCACTGCAGGTGGATCTCGAAAAGATTGTGCCTCTTGCTACAAGCATACAAGGCTAATGTGCCAGAAGAGAAACCCAACCCTCCCTAGGATGCAACAACACCAGGGTGTGTCACATGGATGGAACCAAACCAGGAGGTACAGGTTTATAGGCAGGGCAAGAGAAAATTTTCTGGCCTCTGTAGAAAAAAAGGCTGGTCCTAGACATTGTTTAAATATGCAGGACTAGAGTCATTTGAGGTTTTATTACCACTGGTTACTGGCAGAGTTTGAACTGAGCTGTGGGCAATAAAAGCTGATAATTGGCACCAGTGAAACAGGAAAAAGGAACACATCTCCAATGCCAGAACTCTGCTCATAGAGTAGAAACGTTTTACAGGAATGAACAAGTCCCAGCTGTAAGCAATGACAGTGAGTTACCGGTACTGGCAAATTAAAAGAAAGAAGCCCACACTCAGTAGTGAAGCACTGCACTCAATTAATCAATTGTTCTTCTCAATTATACATGTTTCAATAACTTTAAAAAAAAAAATCATTAAAACATGCACAATTGAAATAATAATAAAATGTCACATTTTAAATGAAGAGAAAAGTAGAAAGTTTCCTTTTCATGTTTCCAATAGAATTTTCCTGCCAGTTTCAATGAGCTATGAGAAATAATTAATATCAAATATAATTTCTTTGTGGGGGGGCACGGTGGCTTAGTGGTTAGCACGTTCGCCTCTCAGCGCTGGGGTCTTGGGTTCGATTCCCCATCTGAGCGGAGTTTCCATGTTCTCCCCGTGTCTGCGTGGGTTTCCTCCGGGGTCTCCGGTTTCCTCCCACAGTCCAAGAACATGGAGGTCAGGTGAATTGGGTACTCTAAAAAAAAAAAAAATTGTCCGTAGGTGTGTCTGTGTCTGTGTATGTGTCACCCAGCGATGGACTGGCGCCCTGTCCTGGGCTTAGTTGAATAGTGTAATGCCCTGCCCTGCGCCCAGTGAGGGGGTGGGGGACTAACCGCGACCCTAATAAGGATTAAGCGGGTGTGATAATGAATGAATGAATGAATTTCTTTGTAACTACTGGTGATAACTACAACATCTAAGAGGTAGAACCTCTTTAGTAGGAATAATGTCAGATGCAAATAGCTCTTGATATTACTGTTAAGACAAGAGTAGATCACTTCAAGCAATTATATTGCTTTAATCATGAAACTGCAATCACCAATGTTGTATATTTCGGACTGAAAAATATGTTGATGTCTGTGAAAATGTTACATAAAATAATGTTGATGTGCTTTTATACAGGATGAACTCAAAGGCTTTTACATTCTTGTGCCATACCACATTAAATAAATAAAAGTGGTGATTTAAGGGTCTTGTTAGGTCATTAATTTTTCAGTGGATGACATCAACATGGCAACTGTACATGCCTCATGCACCCGTCAGTCATTTTAAAATACAATGTAATATAAAGCCTTTGTTGCCTTTTGACAGTTTCTCTTGAAGCAGGAATGTGTTGATTTCTAAAGGCTACATTGATGAAAATAGTTATATCAATAAGTTAACCTCTTACTAGCCCACTGTCAATTTTTTTGTGTGAATAAATGTGTTTTATGATTGATAATAAAGATTAAAAAAATGTTTAGAATTTACTGCTGAAGAATAAAAATGTTTTGTCTCCGACTTTTATTTATTTTTTTTTATTTTTTTTATTACAGCACTTAATGCACATTAAATAGTCTAATTGTGCTAGAAGAACAGAACATTTAGCAGAACAGAAAAAGAGTGTTCTGTTCTATTTGTTTGGGATTCAACCATCAGTAAAGGATTGCAACCAAAAATCAGCACTTTAATGTTTTTTTTTATGTTTTTTTTTTTTTTTTTCTCAATAAGTTAAACTCTCATTAAAAAAATGGTACATGATGTATTGGAGTCAAAATGTTTAAATGGCACCTGAAATTAGGCAGACATTAACAGCTTGGGTACATAAGATAGGGCTTCAGTTTGAGTTCCTCAAAAAAAATAAGAAAGTATGAATTACTGAATGTTAGGAAATAATGCCTGATCCATGAGAGCTGTGTGCACATCTCAGTCAGCACTGAGCACAACATAAAGTAGCTGAATGCATTCATTAGAAGAAAGAACAAATTATGTACTCAAATGGGTCTTGAAGAGCCATTTTATAAAATAACAGTAAGGTGCAGTATTGCACAATGTTACATGGTTCATGGGTTAAAAATACATAAGCTATTATATATTCTACCAAGACAACAGAGGAAATGTCACTTGGGATCAATGAAATTGTAAACCATATTGATAACCTTTTCAATCTGGGACAAAATGCATTAGTGTTGTTTATTTCTTAAGGGAGAGATTTCCAAGGCCTGACTGTTCTCTGTGGGTTTGATAATGGTCTGGAGAATGGCTTGTGCTTGTATCACAGTTTAAGCAATAGCTGTGTTAGTACTCCTAATGTTATAAACATATCAACAGTGACAGGCGCCAAGAAGTAGGGATCTCTAATGAATACTCAATATAGAAGAAAAGCTCAAACAGGAGGTGTGCTGAACCGTTTTTCATCTGTTGTCAAACGACATTGATTGAGGAGATCGTATAGCCACAAACAAGATTCAGCAGGGCCAATAAATTACTCCAAATAATGGTTATGTCAAAGCAGTTTGCAAAAAAACAAATTCCCCCCTCCATGAAGCACCATTAGCTGACATTTAATGAACACTTGATGACAAATAAGCTGCTACAGCCTTCAGTCATTTTGCTTCACGGGACAGCGTAAGATGACTGAGAGACTGTCTCTTTAAGCCATTTTGAATGGCATGTTTATGGATGATGTTTTTTAGACCACCCACACAAACATCACCAGCCATGGGACAGAATTGGCTGAGCACAACTAATTGGGACAAACAGGCTTCAGTCATCAAATAGTGATCAAAATTCATTAAAGCTGTTTGCAGGGGGAAAAAGTCAGTTATTAAATTAAACTTATATTATGATAATTTGTCAAGTGATTTTGATCCATTGATATAACTACTAACATAGACATTTAAATAGTTTAAAACTAACCTAAAAACTTACTTTTTCTCTACCACTTTTCATTCTATTTAACCCCCCCCCCCTTTCCATTGGTTTGGTGATTTATTTTAATTAATTAATTAATTAATTTATTGATTTTTTATTTATTTTTTTTTCTCCCCCCACTGATTGTAAAGCGTACTTGGGTCTGTGAAAGGCGCTATATATATATAGTGTAACCTATTATTATTATAAAAAAATTTTTTTCTTTCTGCTACCTATTATATGTAGATAAATGCAATGTGTGGAGAAAAGAAGTTGCATGCAGAGTCAATGTTAACTGTATATATGATATTATTTAAATTCTAAGTCTGAAGTATAGTTTATATCAAACACTTGAGTCAAAGCTCTCAAAATCCATACAGATTATTGGCAAGAAATAGGCAATTAGCATCATGAGAGAGGAGACATGAAAGGTTCATTCTGCAACCCTCACTCACTGATACAAAATACAGAACCTTCAATATCTACAAATCTACTGCTGACAAAATCCAATTCGGCTTCTCAGAATGTTTAGTTTTGGGCTCTTGCTGAGATAGCTAAATCCTGTTGCAAATTTGCCAGACTTGAATCCATATTTATGATCAGCCAATTCCTATTATTTGCAGAACACACAATGCCAAAAATGCTCAGGGTATTATTTTCTCATTTGGCATGATTTGAGCAAACCAAACTCAGTATCTATTCAGGATCTGCCCAATAATTTCCGTACAGAGAAAAAAGAAATAACAGAGAGACTCACTGGAAGCCACGTGTGTCCTAAAGCTGATCTGGTGAACAGACAAAACAGAAGCATCGCTGCAAAATAACTTTGCAAGAAATGAATAAATTGTTTTGAACTGTTCAAGGAGGTGATGGAAATGTTTCAAGTCAAGTTTTCATCCTAATATCTGGTCATAGCAAATTTATAATAAATGGATGGTAGGTGTAAAGGTGTAAAGGAACAGACTTTGGTGTAAATAGAAGTTTATGTAAATCAGAGGATTAAGGACTGTCAGTTTTTTCAACTTCTTTTGACTGAAAAGACTCCATTCCAGAATTATCTGCTACTGTTGCAGTGGGTATGGATATTAAACACCAGTACAAGACTGACCAATAGGCAAAAGTCACATCAGTGGCTCCCCAAGTAGCTTTTACCAATGTTTTGCTCACATATCTTCAGGAAAACACTGGTTGTGAAAGGCATTGAGCAGGTTTCAGCTCTAATGAACCAAACTTGTGTCATTTGCAACAAAAACAAGCAGTCGTTATGGCCTACTGTGGCCACTGGTGCAGATGGCGCTGGACTCAAGACCTACATCACAAAGCTGACTTGTTTACGAGAATGTGAAGCTGACTGTCGGGTCCTGTGTGCCGCTTGCCAAAGAGGTCGCAGACGCAGACTGACTGTTTCGTCCGTGTGTAATGATTCATTACTCACTCGCACTGCAGACTCGTACCCCTAGACGCCTCTCTGGATATGCCTCAGAGAATGTGTTTTATGAACTAATAACTACATGCCTGGTAAAATGGAAACAGGTGAAGAATGTAAAGAAAAATAAATAAATACATATAATGGATAGGACGGTCCTTGTGATGTGTTGACTATTCAGTGATGATGACCACATTGATGCCTGCGGAGGAATCATTATAATTGCATTTTGCTATTGAATATTAGTAGTTAGTGTTCATTTTCCCACTATGGCAGATGGGTTCCTACAACAGTGACTCCTATTGAATTTTGCTTCTGAATATTACTAGTTAGTGTTCGTGATATCAATAGAATGCACACCCTTCATAATGACAGGAGATGAGAGGTCTTTGGTCAAATCCGGCTTATATTGTCAGATGCATTAATAGCCAAGCGTGGAGGATGTAATTGTGTGAGTGTCAGAGTGAGTAGTCAAGTCTTAGTGTGTGTCATCCCAGCCATTATCCAAATGCTAGAACACAATAGCTAACGCTGTAAATGACATCTGATAATAACTTGATAATATTTGTGATGAATGGAACATTATGTGAGCTGGCTGTTAACCTGTCTTGTTAATAGACCTCATTCTTTATGGGCCAAGCTTGCCAAAATCATTATGCTCTAAGCTATAGGGTTAGTTGTCTACAACAGCTACTTTGTAGATTAGCATAGCATAGAAATGATTAGCTGCACAAAGCAATAGTAAAAGCATCAATGCATGCTCATTCATTGTTTGTTCTGAAACCAAGGGCATTAAAAGGATTTGATCTTGCTTTTGTTGTAGTAGGTGTCTCTACAGTCCAAGGAAGACTTTCTATTAGATTTACAATCATTGTTGTGAGGAATTGATTGTATTAACTGACATGGGCATACAAAAGCATGTAGACATACAGTGTAACATAAATAAGTGTATTGCTTTTTCTGTATGTTGTGTATAAATGTCAGGCTTTACCCCCCATGTGTTCATGTTTTGTTTTTGCACCCGTTTTGGTTACTTCCTGTTTTGTCACTTCCTGTTTCATCATGTATTGGTTTCAGCTGTTCCTAGTTTCATGTAATCACCCCTATATAAGCTTCGTTTGTGTGTTAGATCCCCATGAGTCATTGTATTTATATAGAGTGTACTTTGTCAACGTGTATAGTCCTTATTCATTGTTATATGCATCGTTCATCTTATGTATTGTCTTTCATCATTTGTGAGTATTGTTTCTGTGCATTGTGTTTGTTAGCTATTAGCTTAGCATTGTTTACGTTTTGTTTCAGCCACCGTGCTGCCTTTCCTTTTCACTTGTGTTGTCTTTAGTGTTGTGTTAATAAATCCACATTCAGTTTTATCTCTGCGTGTGCGTTCGCACTTCTTCTGCAATTGAGCTGCCGCCTGACAATAAATGTATACTGACAGGTGAATGTATCTGAGAACGTAGGCCTTTTGACAGTCTGAGCATTGTGGAGCATAAGCTTAAATGTAGCAGGATATATTGTACTTTAAATAACTTATCCAGGTCAGTGCAGTTAATGTACTCACTCTTTAGGTGACTGCAAGTCCTGCAGGCCCACTCAATAGCGTCTTTACAATAGCGTAAACAGTGTGTGCTCCTACAAAAGCATCAAGAGAGTTTTAATTGGCCATTGCGTAGGTGAGGATGCTTGCTACCAGAGGCACTGTGGGCTGCAACTGGAGCTGCACCGGGAACAGGAGCATTCTGGGAAGAGTAGGCATCTGACAATGCTGTCAAGAGCAAGCACAGCATACATACTTCAAAATACTGCCACTGAGGACTTTAATTGCTAGCCATCTTTTTTTTTCACCCCCACAACTACAATAGATTGCATGAAAAATGCATACAAGCATTTATATAATGTATTCATCTTTCAGTGAAACGGGTTCAAATTCTAACTTCAGAGATTGATTGACAAACTGTTTCTTAGATATGCTTGTTGAAATAAGCCGCAGGAAACGTGCAATGACAGAAAATGTGGAGAGAGTCGGTAGCTGTCTACCTTGTTATCCTGGAATATATAATGTGCTTGGCCTCTGAGGAGACAGAGGATTGTGATGAGGCAGCTCAGTGGCTGAAGAATCGCTAGCTATTATTTGATGCGGTGCCCAGTGAAATGCAGAGTGGGTGTCTTTCAACCGAGCATGCCTTTTAACTACAATTCCATCACAAGACACACTCACAGTCTAGCACCTTTTTAGCAGAATTCAAGTCGTGGCAAAGGAACAGCTAAGCATTTTAGAAAATCCTCATTACCACTTACACAGTTAAGTAGTATCTAAAGGGGATGTTTGTGTTTGAAATTCAAGTCTGATATCGTCAGCAAAGTAGTCTTCCTATATTTGCTGAGGCAGTGTAAATGACAAACTGCAATTGAATCTCACATACTTTGACATGCTGACTTTTATGCAGAAGTTCAAATCAAATTGAATAAAATCACATTTAGTCACATCACATTTACGCAGGTGAACATGTGAGTGAAAACCTTGTGTTGTAGTCCCTTGCAGCACTCAAATACAATATAATGTATGCATTAAAAACAAAAGAAATACATACACAAAAGCACTAAATGTACATTGATTAGTATGTACCAGTGTTGCACCATTTTCTAAATATACTGTAAATATACTTCTGTGACAGTAAAATATGTTATGAAATACAGCTATATTTAAATGTACAGATTTGCATATGCATTTTGAGGCAAGTTTAAGGTAGTTAAAAGGAGATGCAGAGTATATGGTTGATAGAAAATTGAGTACCACATTATATTAATACAGTATTCATACTGTATTATAAGTACATCCATAAAGATTTATAAAGTATTCAAAATGCATTGTAATAGCTGACATAAGCCTCAATAACTGTACATAGGTGATAGAATGCATAATACATAACTGTTATTGATTTTTTTTTTTTTTTTTTTTTTTTTTTTTTTTTTTTTTTTTTTTTTTTTGTGAAGTGAATGTCATAAAGCTTTAGAACATTTTCAGTCACCTACTGTTTTATACACATTTATGTGAACAAAATACTTATTAATTTTCATTTTGAACACTTTATCTAATGCCTGTAAAAAGAGTTTTGATGCTCTGTGAAAATATGCATTATAATGCTTTATGTCACATGTAGTACGAAGCCTTAAGCTATGGTGATATCACATATTATGTGTGAATGCAGACATTTATGTGTAGTTACAGAGACTAAGGTAAATTGTTATAAACAGGGATGCACATAAGTGGTGCGCAGGTGTGCATGCATGGTCAAAATTAACGATGTGCAAAGTAAATTACAACATGACGTGTGTTTGCGCACCATTTATTTATGTTTGGCCACGATAACCGGAGTTGAGAGGTATGCGGTTTTCACGCCAAATTGTTTTGTTGAAAATCCAGTCGCGGGCGAACTTTCAAGGGTGGCGGGATGCGTTTTATTGGGTAACTTTTAAAAATTGCCGCGGCTGGTTGCCTAGGATATTACTTCAACACGGCAGGCAAACGTGTACAAAGTTGACACTAAGGAAGTTTGAATACAACAGTAACAATGAAGAGAACATAATATAAGGAAATATAGCCTGACAAGGAGAGAGAGACAGAGAGGAGGTGAAGAGAAAGTCACTAACTAATATGGTAAATGGGGAAATACAGGAGGCGGTATTGCAAGGACTGGGATAAAGAAAAAGGTTTGATGGACTGATAAATCCCTTATAAACAAATCTAAGTTGAACACTCTTAGTTGTTTTGCCATTTGCTTCAAACGTGTGACAGACATATATTTTGGGCTAGTTTAAGCTTCTGAAGGGCGGGTTTTAGACTGACTTTTGGCAGAATAATTTTGATGGATCTGGCAACCCTGACGGTAACATAGGCGGGCTCAAGAGAGTAGTTAATTGATAACTAGCACTAGCTTATTTTTTCACTGGTTTTAAGATTTCCACCGATTCATCAGCATGTCCAAGAAACAAGCTACATGAAGTAATTACTTTGGTATTCCATTACCTCCAAAGAAACGCCAGACTGAGACTGAAGGTAAAAAAGAGTATTCGCTTAAAAATGGCTGCAGGAGATAGCATGGCTCCAAACAGTGGATGTCAGGAGGGTAGTGATGATCAATGCTTGTAGTATTTTCGAGCATTGTAAAAGGTGAGCACCAAGCAACATCTGTAGGTGCTCCTTTGAGAACTAGACCAAAAAAATTATGTGCACCCTTGGTTATAAAGCATTATGAACACTTCTTTCTAGATGCACATAATATTGGGTGTGGATATGGTGTGGTTTGTATATATGCAATTAACTTACTATAACATTACGACTGACTGTTGAGCAGCCCAATGGCCTGGCTGAAGAAGCTGTTTCAGAACCAGCTGGTTCTGGACTTTATGCTTGTTTACCTCTTGTAGCTTGTCAGCTGTGAGGGCAGACAGTGACTCCTGGTCCATCACGGTGTATTGAGGAGGTTCAGGAGCTGAACTCCAGTGATGTACTGAACTGTTTGCACCATCGTCTGCAGAGCCTTCCACTTGAAAGCAGTTCAGTTTCCATACCAAATACTGATGAAGTGCTTTAAAATACTGTCTACAGTATAATGTTCTGAGGACGTGTGGGTTCATACCAAAGCACCTCATTCTTCTGAGGTAGAACAGGCACTGCTGTTTGTGGTGGAGTTTCAGGAGAAGCTTGCTTTCTGTAGCCGTTTCTCTTTTATAAATATGTAACTACCTTCTCTGTACATGCACCAAGCCTCTAGTTTATGTAACAGGAATGATCACATGCACACTTACACACTTGTTCACACATTGCCCTCACATGTTCACGTTGACTAATGCACACATCCAGCTGCACACACACACACACACACACACAGAGTACAAGTTCATGATTAGTGCTGATGTTTCGAGGCACACTCCACACTATCAGCTTCACAATCTCCCAGACTGCAGAAAATCACCACACGCCTAGTGATGAGTACATTAGCGGCTTCACACTTGCAGCCCTTTGGTCCAGCTTGCTTTCTTCTGCCTTCCTCCCCATCACTGCGGCGCTTCAAACACAAGCCCCCGTAGTTATCACATTTTCTATTTCTACACGCTTCATGGTCCGTTTGATGTTATTCATGAGGGGTAACTGAAGGTAATACAGAGGCATGAGAGCCGAGAGCTCGTTTGAATATTAAAAGCTGTCTGTCATGTTTCAGAAACCCACTGTATGCACAGCTTTGGACTCTATAATGATTTCCATTTAGGTGTGCTGCTTTTCATGTTTCTTTGCTCTGCAACTTCTCACAAGGACAGAAGGACAGCTTTTGCGTTCCTGTGTACTCGTAGTACTGATAATGAGTGTTATATCCATGCTAAAGTTGGCCCCCATGGTTTTAGAATTACCTGAAACATGCACTGGAGCAAATGCCACTGACTGGAAAGATCTCATTAATTTATGATTGGCAGTACAGTGGCTCTGCAGGTGGAGGCAATATGGCGATGCATAGCATTTTGAGACCAGTAGAGAGAATAAAATGCTATATTTGAGTGTTTTGAATGCTGACGGACCTGCTGAGAGAAACTGAATTCAAATGGGCTCTCTTGACAGTCTCCGGCTGAAATGAGCTATTCATGTCTCCTCTGTGAGAGAAGCGTAATTTGGTCATATTGAATAAAAAACAAAGCAACAGGACATTATCGGAGCTCTCAGTGTGGCTGTCAAAATTAACTTTCCATTGTGTCCTTGAAGCGTTGTCATTGAGTAATCTGTCCCAGAAATTGTGATTCAAGGGTTTTCGTGGAGCAGAGGAAATGACTGGAAATTAAATCATCTTTATTGCAAAAGGAGCTGAAAGACTAATAAGTTGCTGAATTGGACTGAAAGCAATGAAAACTCTGCAGAACTCATAACTCGAAACAGTCTGCAGTTTAAAGCCCCAGTCAGGACATTGCATCCCAAACACTCTTGTAAAACCATGCTGGGCCACCTCACTTTCTGAACCTTCAACCACTCTTGGGATTATTCACCTTACACCATCTCACTGTCCAGTTTTACTGTATGAATCTGTTTCAATGGTGCAAATTGTTCCTAATTGTTCTCTTCACAAGGCCAAAGTTTGTGTGAGCAAAAAGTGTACTATCTGGAAGTCATGGTTGATGTTTAAGTGAATCTTGGTATCAGAATTTAACAGAATCATTGTAGTACCTTTGGAACAATACTGAGATGTCATGGCTTGATTATCCACAGTCAGCCTGGCAAGCCATTCAAAAACAATTGCCAAACCAAAGAGGCAGCTTTTTCACTGATCAACATTCTTGGCAGGTTTGAGATGAAACTTGGTTACAATGCTCAGAATAGATTGGCTTCAGAAGAGCTCTTGAAGATATCATTCCATGGTTGATTTGTTATTTCTGAGCACGTTTTAAAGTGGTCATTATTCATCCTGGACTGATAAGACTCATCAGTGTTATCCGCTGAATGCCTTGAAGGAATGGTTCTCCAAAATATGACATTTGCATCATTTTCCACTTACCTCAGATTTAGTTGATTAGAAATGTTTGTAAGTCATATTTTTTTTCTTCACATTAGAACTTGAGAACTTAAGAGAACATAAGAAATGGTCTAATATGGCTAACATAATACATATAACACAGCAGTCATGACCAAAACGTCTTTCAACCAGTATATATGTGTATATATACAGTGGTACCTTGAGGTACGAATTTAATTTGTTCTGTAAGTGAGCTCGTAAATCAGTCAACTCGTATATCAAACTAATTTCTCCCATTTAAAATAACTGAAATAGATTTAATCCATTCCAGCCCTGTGAAACATCCCCAAACCATCCTAAATTATGGACAAAAAGACATGTTTTGAATTAAGAAACACACATATATACACTTTACCAATGTATAACAAAATATTTCAATTTCAGATTTCGATAAATATTAGAGTAAAATAATTTTTGGGGAATTCTCTCTGTAGCATTTTAAATTTGCGAGGAATTCGATGCACACAGTCTCAATCTCTCTTCTCCCATTTCACTTCAGCATCCAACTGCTGCCAATAAATTCAGCAACTGGCTGAAGAATGTGATGCCATGGTTCGTTCTTTGCTGTTTAGTACAAAACACAATTTTCACTCAGAAGCAGAAGCAAGTCTCCATATCTTTCAGGCCCGGCACGCACACGTGGGCTGTGCCTGCCTTTCAACCATGCAAAATAATATTAACAGTACAGTATTTAACATAATTACTGTATGTATGTTATTTAAAATTAAATAGGTTTAAGGGTTTAAAATATTTTTACTATCAAAATTTTCAAAAAGAAGGAGTACAGCGCACAAGATTGGACTTGATTCTGTGGGTAATACGAGAAGATGCAGGTGTTGTGCTGCCCATACTGGACCTTTGCACGCTGTACAGTAAAGTCTCTCTTCTCCCATTTCACTTCAGCATCCGACTTCTGTCAATAAGTTCTGCAACTTTCTTTAGAATGGGATGTCATGGTTCATTCATTGCTGTTCAGTATAAAACAGTTTCACTCGCATATCTATTGTTCATCTCCTCCACGTGTGTGCGTCCCTGAGTCTTTCGACCGCGTGAAATAATATTAACAGTATTTAACATAATTACTGTATGTTTGTTATTAAAATTATCTAAATTTAAGAGTTTAAGTTATTGTACTTGATTCTGAGGGTAACACGTGAGAAAGAATGAGATGCAGGTGTTGTGCTGCCCATACTGGACCTTTGCGCCAACACGCCAACTAATAGCAGCCACTCATATCTTGAAATTTCCCTCAGATCTCGAACGAAAATTTGAACAGAGTCGCAGCTTGTATCTTAAAAAAAAATTCATATGTTGGTCTGATCTTCATAGCTATGGGCAACTATTTCAGACAGCAAAAGAACTGCTAGAAATCTGATCTTGGATCACATTCCTCCATATTTATTATGGTCTTATGGTTTAATATTTATAACTTATAATACTGTATAGTCATACTGTGTCTTAAATGGCTTTGTGAGGGTTGGGTGGATGGAGAGAAGGGCGATCACAGGCAGAGATGATGTAAAATAGGAGATTTATTAAAAGGGAGACTAGGTAAACAAAACGACAGCACAATGGCTGGAAACAGAACAGAAACTAG
>BRDA01055516.1:0-12297 GCA_036984385.1 Crenuchus spilurus | reverse complement strand
TTTTGTTCTCAACACATTCCACTATGTAATAAATAAAGATTTTACACTGGAATATTTTATTCACTGAGATGTAGGATGTTATTTTAGTGTTCCCTCTATTTTTTGGAGCAGGGTACTATGCTAAGCATCAGTAAACATACATACATTTCCTGGAATAAAGCTATAACTATTTATAAGGATGGTTCTTAAGAATGGGCTCCTACATTAATGATGATGTAAAAACACCAGGAAAGAGTCTCAACATCATCATTTAAATAAATGAGAATGAAAAAGTAGAAAGTCTAATAATCAAACTGCTCGAGTAAAGAAAATCAAATTCTAAAATGAGTCAAACACTTAAAGTGAAAGTTTAGAATTTAAATCAGTGTTATAATGCACAAACCAGCACGATCTTCACTTTAGTCTTAGGTAATGTTTTCTAATAGAAATATTCTTATGAAAGAGAAATAGTGAAAGACATGAGAGAGGTTACATCCAGTTTAAGTACAGTCCTCCCCAAAAATAGTAGAACTGTATCTCCATTAAGGTAAAGTGTTCAGCTCGTCAGTATTTAAGACATCTCTAAACATTACTTCACAGGATCACAAATGACTAAACACGGAAGTGTCCATCGTCCTCAGAAGACCGAGTCTCACAAAAGGCCGCAGATGTTTAACGAGAGTGGAAACAAGCCGAGGAAAAGGGCAGAAAGGACATAAAGGAAGAGTCGCTGCTGTTTTTAGCGCTTGTGGAGCAGGCTTTTGTTGAGAACTGTTCTCCGCCATCACGTTTTGACAGCTGTAATTTGTCACTTTGGAGAAGAAAACCATGGTGATGAAACCAGCTACAATAGTTCACGTCTTACAATTCACAATAATGAGGATGATGCTCATTAAGTGGTCTGAAAGGCTTAGTCTTGTCTGTGTAATCAGCAGTATTCATGTTGTTCAGTGGCTTTGTTTGGTATTGATTGAGCGGAGGTGGAAATAATGCAGCACCTCGGCATGATGGATACAGAAGCCATCTCTCGTTGGTCTTACGTTGGTCTTGTTTCCCTGACTTGCCCTGTGTGCTAATAAAAAAATCAGCTGTGTTATGTATTTAATGTTAAGCTGATTTAGTTATGAGTGTTTTAGTGACATTACCTCTAAATCCAAGCTCATCCTGTCACCATAAAGAAATCCATACATTTTTGGGTTCAGTTTGATTCTATACTATGTTGACACCTTAGACATGAGGCACTGATATTAGCGATCACTCCAAAATTGCTACAGGAGGCAGGTACACTGCAGAAATGGGCAACAGGTAACACCATGCTCCTAAATTGAACATAATGTCAATTGAACTGCTTATCAATTTAAAAAAAATGCCCCACAGCCCTTTTATTTTGAGAGGAGAGATCGTTCCAGTGGTACCAAAAGTAAAATATCAGGGCTATCACAATCTGAGTTAATGACCTGTAACAAGTCTGAGAAAAGCCTCCAAATTTCACCGTTTTGTTGCTGTAATGACCAGAAATAAGGTTCTGCTGGAAGACCTGCTCACACTTTATTCCATATTGACTCGTCCAGATTTGGAGGATGATGCTGTGTTATATGTGGGTTGCACAAAGCCCGTGTTTAAGAACGTGTCCGGAAAAGAGCAATCACCATTATGGCTTAGTCTGACTGCTCACCAGCTCTTCCTACACAGCAGCCAAGACCAGAAAAGCTGCTGTAAGACTCATAAACGACACGTCTGCGTTCACTCATCGTTTACATGACTTAGTCCCTCAGAAAAGAGGAGGAAAGTCTGGCGACTCACATAATCACAGTGTAAGCCAAAAGCCGGAGAGATGGAGTTTTGGTGACATCTGTTATACTTTTTAATGTCAGCGGTGGACAGTCATGACATTTCTTTTTTAACCCTTATGTGTTTATAGTTTAAGTTTACATTTTCACATTAAAAAATAAAATAAACAGTTTGTATGTTCATGTTTTAACTGTGATGCAGAGAGAACTCTCCTCTGCTTCTCCTTAATTTTGGTACAGAAAATAAAAGTCTAAAGAATTGTTATCCTACGGTGGCCACCGTATTATCCATATTGTAAAGCAATTTAATAATAAAACCATTTTAAATCCCAGCTAAAGGCACATTTTACTATCCTCTGCTAACAGATGTCGGTGCCCTCAGACATACATTACACCATCAGCTCCTGTGTTGTTGATAAAAACTCCTACAAGATAAAACGCCTTCATGTGAATCCAAGTCAAACTAGCAGAACTCTGAACCTCGCTTGTTTTTTTGGGATCGATATAGTGGAAGTATGTTGCCTTGAATAGAAGAATAAAATAGAATAGAAAAATGAAAAGCATGAACAACCTCTCCAGTGCAAACACACACACACACACACACACACACACACACACACACACACACACACACACACACAAACAAACATAAAAAACCCCAGATATAAAAAAACCTCACGATACAAAAATACAAACATCCAAAGAAAACAAAGACAAACGTAAGAGAAACTCCATTTTATCAGTAAAATGACTTTTAAAAAAGGTTTTAAGTGCATAATTAGTAAGCAAGGTGAGGGAGAATATATTAAAGCTGAGAGCTGGAAGATAAAAGCTAAATAAGGGGAAGAACATTAGATATTAATTTATTATAAATGGAGCCACTGGGCATCCAAAACACCACAGATCCAGGACACAAAATAAGAGGCATTAAAGGAAAATTCTAACATTTTTCAATCTAATCTCTGAGTCAGAACTGTTGCACAGAGATGATAAATGTGACCTATTTCAGTACAGTTATGATCCAAAAATACAGTTGCTAGGATTAAGCAAACATGAGAGAAATCAATTAAATTTAATTCGACTTTATTGTGATATTATATAAGAAAAACATGTTTTTTACAGTTATTGTAATATTAGTATCAAAACCTGTACAATACATCAATAACACTTAATGTAACTGTGTATAGTGAACAAATGTCTTAGCTGTTCTTATTTCATGTGTTTATTGTGTTAACTTTAAAGCACAGGAACACCAGAGTAAATAAAATGATTCCATCATGTTTCTAAAAACTCCTCCCATGCAATGATGTCGATAACAAATGGTTCACTTTTAAAAACTTGCCCCATCTTTCAAAGGATGAATCCCAAAATGCTGTAAATTCATTTTTAACCATTTGAGATGGTTTTGAATAGAACAGCTGACATATATGACAATTGGCCGCTAGAGCGAGCTCATTTCTTTTATTTAATCATTTATTTATTTTTTTACCCCAATTTTCTCCCAAATGTGCTTTTAGTGACCTATTGACCCATCCCTTCTTCGTCTTCCTATCACTATCATTTGCAATGTCCCTGGCTCTTGGGAGGGGCAGACGAGCACAGGCCTCCTCCGATACCAGTGACGTCAAGCCCTTTTTTTCTGAACTGCTAGCAATACTTTGCCGCTACTCAGCTAGCGCGCTCAGAGGAAAGTGCAGATCCCCGGTTCTGATGGATTGCCTGGCAGGCGACATTGCTTGCAGTGCTAGGGAGAGTGTGCCATTTTGATCCATCCGAAGAGCACAGCCAATTCTGCTCTAACGAGGCCCAAGCTGTCAATGGCAGCAGCATGATCGGGATTTGAATTTGCGTTCCTTGGATCACTAAGGCAGCGCCTTACTTGGTTATTGGCATATGAGTCCAGAGTCTCCTTTACATTGCAAATTTATTAAACTTCGCACATGACCTCAGCAGAGCAGAAACGATACTGAGAAAAAAAATATTCAGTTGGATACGACCCATATTTATCACCTGAGCTTTTGTGACTGCTGGCCTTGTCAGATTCATTGCCAAACCTGTAGTTTCATGATATTTACATATACTGAATTCATAAGCCATCTCCTTATTCAGGACAAAGTTTGAAAGCCTACAAAAGCACAGTTGTGTAAAAATACTTCAACCCCAGGCTGGGTAACGGAGCCTAAAATATGGCCTCTGAAACAAAAGTAGTAGTAGTGGTTTATTTAGATTCACAGAAAACATTCATACATACATTGCAATACAAAAATAAGAAAATGAATAACAGAGAAATAGATAACAATAGTTAATTAGTAAGTAAATGATTAATGAAAATTTATCAAATACGTGTAGGCTGAAGCATTTGCTTATTTACGAAGACTCGTAGCTAAGCTATGTGACTAAACACCACGTCGTAACGTTATCATAGCGTTTATTTTGAGCTTTAGACTTAAAAAAAAAAAGATGGTTGTAAATTGACAACCCTAAAAGCAATTCAGCGTAAATCTAATAATGCCGCAGTCTTCTGAAATGTCTTATTAAACAGTTTGACTGTTTAATTAACACAGCAAACGAGCTAGCTCCCCAACTAGCTAACCTAATTATCTTACTTAATGCTAACTTAGTTGTTAACCAAGAGTTACTCGCCGGAGACAAATGTGCACTGCTTTCCGTTGGTGTCCAGTTTGCCCGTTTAATTTGGTCATTTTTCCCTCTGGTCTGTCTTTGGGAAGTCTATAAAATGATAATCCTTTATCTCCTTTCTTGTTGTCAAACCTCACAGCATATTGAAGACATAAATCAGACAGTAGGTGCCCACTATAGCAGCAGCTTCATTTGTGACATCAGCTGCAACCCATGAATATTATAAAAATGATCGATAAGGCAGATGTGACTTACAAACAAACCTACAAATACATTTGACTGGAGATTTCATGAACATGTTGTAAAAGATTTAATGACAGACTTTATGCACTGCCCATTGGCTGCTCTTACAGGTGCTTTCAAATTGTAGTCTCCTGTAACATCCCTGTACTACAGATGCAGCAGGTTACAGATTAAGAAAGAAAAGCACTGGAATATTCCTTTAATGCTGAATTACACGCCAAAGGATAGCCTGCATTTAAGGGTTCATTTGAAAAAATTATTTGACTAATCGATTCAGAGAAGCGGTTGCCTGGGAGGATGTGATCTGCGTAAAAGCCTTCCAGACTCATTAGATTAGTTTTTTATGGCTAAGCCAGCTCTGGCTTTGGTTAAACTGGCTTTGGTTCAACTCGCCGCATCAGATGAGACCAAACAAGAGTTCTAAAAAGGAGAAAATCCAATCCAGGAGTTCTATACGTCTCCATCACGCTCAGGTTCCACAGGGCTTTCAGAGGTGGAGGGAGATGACTGATTGGGATGCCTGGATACTGGAAAGATTGATTGAATTCACATGCTCACAACAGGCAAACTATTTATGTGTCAGTGTGTGTGGGTTTGCAAGATGGAACACAGACATGAAATGACATGCTGGAAGGCGTATGGATTATGGATATGGATTGGACTAGAACACTGTGCAATTTTACACTTTTTGACTGTTCCTGCTATAATTATCTGCCTCAAACTGTGAAGAGGCAACTACATCAGTATGTTAAAGTCTAAGTTTGGAATCTGAAGGCCATGTTGCTTATCAAAAATGGCATAAAAAAGGACATCAAACATTATGAAAGGGTGAAGATGTTGTCATGTTGTGCACAGCTGGGTTTAGCCTGTTGTCTCAAAGTGGAAATGTATGAGGAGAGATTCATTGTGTTGGTTCAGAAATATCCACATTTATATGTTTCCTGAGAAGATCACATACAGTGGTGTGAAAAAGTGTTTGCCCACTTCCTGATTTCCTGTTTTTTTTGCATGTTTGTCACACTTAAATTTTGGAACATCAAACCAATTTAAATATTAGTCAAAGACAACACAAGTAAACACAAAATGCTATTTTTAAATGAAGGTGTTTATTATTAAGGGAGAAAAAAATCCAAACCTACATGGCCCTGTGTGAAAGTGATTGCCCCCCTTGTTAAAACATAACTGTGGTTTCTCACACCTGAGTACATTGTCTCTAGCCACACCCAGGCCTGATTATTGTCACACCTGTTCTCAATCAAGACATCACTTAAATAGGACCTAGTGGAGTCCACCAAAATATCCTTAAAAGCTACACATCATGCCGAGATCCAAAGAAATTCAGTAACAATTGAGAAAAAAGGTAATTGAGATCTATCAGTCTGGAAAGGGTTATAAAGCCATTTCCAAAGCTTTGGGAATCCAGTGAACCACAGTGAGAGCCATTATCCACAAATGGTGAAGACATGGAACAGTGGTGAACCTCCCAGGAGTGGCCGGCCGCCCAAAATTACCGCAAGAGCACAGCGACGACTCATCCAAGAGGTCACAAAAGACCCCACAACAACATCCAAAGAGCTGTAGGCCTCACATTCCTCAGTTAAGGTCAGTATGCCTCCACCATCAGAAAGAGACTGGGAAAAATGGCCTGCATGGCAGAGTTCCTAGACGAAAACCACTGCTGAGCAAAAAGAACATTAAAGCTCAATTTTTCTCAAAGTCTCAATTTTTCCAGAACACATCTTGATGATCTCTGATGACTTTTGGGAAAACATTCTGTTCCGATTAGACAAAAGTTGAACTTTTTGGAAGGTGTGTGTCCCATTACATCTGGCGTAAAAGAAACACTGCATTTCAGAAGAAGAACATTATACCAACAGTAAAGTATGGTGGTGGTAGTGTTATGGTCTATGGCTGTTTTGCTGTGTCATGACCTGGAAGACTTGCTGTGATAAATGGATCTATGAATTCTGCTGTCTACCAAAAGATCCTGAAGGAGAATGTCCGACCATCTGTTTGTGACCTCAAGCTGAAACGAA
Source organism: Crenuchus spilurus (assembly GCA_036984385.1). Lineage (NCBI taxonomy): Eukaryota > Metazoa > Chordata > Actinopteri > Characiformes > Crenuchidae > Crenuchus > Crenuchus spilurus. The sequence goes on along the minus strand of BRDA01055516.1, from coordinate 5,609 downwards.
CTTGGGTTCTGCAGCAAAATAAAAGAAAACTGACTGAAGAAAAACAAAATGAAGACTTTGGAGTGGCCTAGTCAAAGTCCTGACCTGAATCCTATTGAGATGCTGTGGCATGACCTTAAAAAGGTCGTTCATGCTCGAAAACCCTCCAATGTGGCTGAATTACAACAATTCCGCAAAGATGAGTGGGCCAAAATTCCTCCACAACAAGTTATCGCAAACGCTTGGTTGCAGTTGTTGCTGCTAAGGGTGACCCGACCAGCAATTGGGTTTAGGGGGCAATCACTTTTTCACACCACTGTAGATTAACAGAAATGTGTTGATTTTTAGGGGGAAGATCTATTGATTCCTGTGGGTTAATGGGCAAACAGAAACGGATGGTGCTACAGGACAGGTTGTTAAAGTAAGTGTTATAGAAACTTTTTAACATAAACAGTGACAAATGTTGCCAGACACCCATTTTGCCAAAAACGATTTGTCTGCTTTGTGACTGTCATTGGTGCGGGACCATGAAAGCCTACAGTCTTGCATCATCTGTTACCCATCAACACCTTTCACCTGGACTATAAATTGACCTTTTAAATTGGCATTCTTCTGTATATTTGTCATTTCACACTGTCAGAATAACAACAACGTAATCGACTAGCAGAAATGTGACATTTTCAGCAGTGTAAAGTTTTTATATCACATTTGTATCAGTGTAAAATGTTGACTCTAAGCTGAACTCCTGCTGCAGGTCTCTAATGGACGGTAGCAGTTGGTCAGGGTACTATTCCATTTCTTCAGAAATGATGGGGGCAAACTTCACTTTCTATGCACTCAAACATGAGAAAATTGCTTTGGAATAATTTGAGAAGAATGACCTTTGGTCCCCTAAAGAATCTGTCGGTGGATTGTTCACTAAAGAGCTACATTTCTAAAGAGGACATATGAGTGAACAGTTTTCAAATTCTGGATTTTTCCCAGAACTGTTGAATATTAAACGGAGAAAGGTAAGGCTGGTTTTCTGAGTGATGTACACAGCTGGCATTTCAATGTTGACGGTTGGTCGTGCGCCAGCTGGGTAAGCAGTTCAACAACAACAATCAGTAAATAACTTCGGACTAAGAACCTGAAACACTCAGAACATTTTGACTGGGGTGGCCATGACGACAGAAAAATGTTTAAACTTGTCCCCAGAGGCCCTGAAACTTGAAAATGACATCATGATCCAGCAACACTGACATGAACACAAGGTTGCAAGTGAACATGTCCTGTAACTGTCTGTGTAGGTGGAGCATCAGCTGCATTCGTCCAGCAAATAGCCACAGGGACTCAGGATCAAACCTGAGTGGTGAACATAGGGTGCTGTGTGAGTTTTGATTTTTACACCCAAATAGCCATCTGTGCCCTGTTTGACTGCAGGAGTTTATATCAGTTTTTACATCGAGCTCCACGTAGGCAGTAAGAAGCAGTTTGAGATTCAACCTCTGTTTATATTTTGGAATTGACTGACGGCAGATATACAGTGGTAACCCTACTTATGGGTTTAATCCGTGCAGGAGCCGAGCTCATTAGCTGGTTTGCTCGTTAGCTGGTTTGCTCGTTAGCTGGATGCATTTTCCCCATAAGAATACATGTAAAACTGATTCATCCGTGTCAGCCGGCCAATATACAGTATACTTTAATATGTAAATAATGTGTTTATATGGGTTTTTAAAACATAAACGAGACGACGACGGCGCTCGTGTAGGCTGGTGGCTAAGGAGGACAGGAGGACGGGCGTACGTGTATGGCATGGTTACACTTATCATATGAAAAGTAAAAGTAAAATGTATCTAACTTTCTTGTTCACTACCTTTTGCTGTCTTTGTGTCACTTTCACTAGCACTTTCACTTTCACTGGACAGCGGTCAAAGGTAATGACTGACCTCTTCTTCTACGCTAGCATCTAGGAGATGCTACAACCGCCGCGCCCCTAGCGGTTGGCATACTTGGACTAATTTAGGCTACTTGTTACTTGGAATACTCGTTAGTAAGGATGCTCGTACGTAGGGGTACCACTGTATTTCAGTCTCTGAGGGATTAGTACAGGAGTATAAGCGAACTGATACCCTATGAAAAGTAACTGAGAGAGGAAATGTATGGTCTGATGAAACAAAGAAGAAAATGATACATTAATCTCAAATGTGGTCATTTCCAAAACATTAATCACTGCAGTTCTCGGAAACTTTGGATGTTTTTTTAATTAGAATTTCCCACTGCTGTTGCCTTGTGGCGGAAAAATGTGACCTTCTCATTTGATTGGACTCGGGGAATGTCAATAATGATGTTATTCACTTGCTTATCTCTCTCCCTGGTGACATTTTTGCCAAACGCCCCCAGCACATCCACCCACCCAGCCAGCAGCCACACGTGTGATAGCAGCAGCTTAGTGATACAGATCTGCAAGTGTGTGGGAGAAGAAGAGAGTGTGGAATTAGAGAGTAATTAGAGCTGATGTGTAGGCTACGCTGGATTGATTGTTCTAGTTAACTGAATAGCCAGAGAAGAAACGAGTTGAAAAGGTCTCAGTGAGAAGAGAATGATGCACAGAAAATAGGATGAGATGTTGGTCTGACAGTGTCATCTAAAGCTCCCATTGTTTATAAAACTATAATACAGTAATCACGTTCTGTAACTAAGGTCTGTATTTGTCATCAGTCACCAGATGTTCATGTTAGCTTGTGTGGGTGGAGCACCAGCTGCGTATAACTGGCAAGTTTAACTTTTAATTTCCCAAAAAACGATGGAGGATAGCACCAAACTAACATAGTGCATCCAAAAGCTGTCGTACCTTATGGGTACCACAGTAATCTGACCCTTGTTGGTTTGAACCATCATAATCCAAACTACAGTGTTCCTGGATGTGTTCAGTCTGACTTTCAACACAGGAAACTTGCAAAAACTCACAAATTTCCAATTTATACACACATTCAACCATGTCGTTTAATAGGCTAGACATGTGTGAATAACCCAACAAAGTCGAAAATTGAGTTTCATGAATAAGTAAGTTGGGGTCTGAAACCCATTCTTTAAATATAATTACAATGAAAACACTCAGTGAACTAGAATAGAAACAGTAAAGTACTGTAAAGATTGCTGTTGTCTCTTCTGCAAAAAAAAAAACACATGCTACATGTTTTACAAGTATCAGGTGTTGCACAAGTATCAGGTGTTGCACAAGTATCAGGTGTTGCACAAGTATCAGGTGTTGCACAAGTAGGAGGTGTTGCACAAGTAGGAGGTGTTGCACAAGTAGAAGGTGTTGCACAAGTAGCAGGTGTTGCACAAGTAGCAGGTGTTGTACAAGTAGATGTTGTACAAGTAGATGTTGTACAAGTAGCAGGTGTTGTACAAGTAGATGTTGTACAAGTAGATGTTGTACAAGTAGCAGGTGTTGTACAAGTAGATGTTCCACAAGTAGATGTTCCACAAGTAGCAGGTGTTCCACAAGTAGATGTTCCACAAGTAGAAAAGGTTCTACAAGTAACAGGTGTTGTGATGTCATCTCATTGTCCACGTCCGTTTCCTGGTGTGTGTTCTGATTAATGCCCATATTCTCTTGTTGTCTTTGTCTTTGTGAGTCATTGTAAACTGTACCGTTAATCCTGTGTCCTGTGCTAAATGTCCAATCTACCCATGTCATCAAATAAACTGTCACCATATCAGTACCTGAACACTACAACAGCATCATAGGATTATGTGATTTATCAAGAACTTATAATTAGTAGACCGGAGGAGGATGGGTCCCCCCTGTGAGTCCGGTTCTTCCCAAGGTTTCTTCCCCCAGCTCTGAGGGAGTCTCTGGCCGTTGGCTCTCTCACTGGGCATTTGGTGTTTTGTTATTACTAACCATGTAAAGCTGCTTTGTGGCATCAGCTGTAAAAAGCGCTTTATAAATAAATTTGACTTGACTTGGCTACCTTGGATTTACGTCTGTCTAAGGTTTCCACCACCTCAGCTCAGCGTGACATGCATCTCCTCTGAGGTGTGAGACTCTTTTAAGAGTGTTCAGCACAAAAATTTCACCATCATGAAAATAATGAAAAGAGAAATATGGCAGAATGCTAGGGCACATGCTGGGCAGAATAAGATGTTAGAGGAAGTGACAGAGGGTAAAAGCAAAGGGCAGGTGTGATGGAAGAGCAGTGGCAATGGAGAACCACTAAATATGGAGGGAAAAATAGAGCTGTTCCTAAAATGGAGACAGTAATTGCTGATTCCCATTTGAGAGGGGCAACACATTTTCTTTTATTCATGTCCAACAAGCTTGGCTTGATAAGCTCATGAAAAACAGCGCTGTCACTAATTGTAGAGAGTGAGCATGTGTGTGTTTTTGTAAATGCGGCAGTGCTAGGTACCCCCCCCCCACTGTAATTAGAGAGATTACTGAAGCTGTAGATAACAGGGGCAATACTGAGGACATTAAGTATTCAACAGGCTTCTAGTTCTACTAATTTGAGGACTGATAAATCAAATGCTCAACCAGGATGACCGTCTGCTCACGCTAAGCAAAAATAGAAACTGCAGCTCTAGTTTTTAATACAACAAGAACAACTGAGCACATCTGTTTATCCACTTCAGGAACCATTTACCAACATTTTTAAATGTGCTTGTCATCAATGTCCAGTCTGGCAGTACAACTCAAACTCAACAGTCCCGTTTACACATTTTCCACTTACGTTTGATCTAGTTTGGACCTGCAGTCGTGAGGCTAACGTTGCTAACAAACGCTAATATTTCTTAGTCAGCTAAATAGATCAGATTCCAATGATGTCATGCAGTCGCACTGACACCATGTTGGTAGGCAAGTTCAAGTTTGTTCAGCAGCACAGCGAGAGGTTTTTTTTTTTTTGAGTTGATCTAAAAAAAATAATTTTACTTCAATATTATTCACAAATGGTCACCAAATGTGTTGCTATCAATGCCATAACCGATCCACAAAGGCAGAGGAACTTTTTATGGAGACAATGGAGAGCAGACCAGGGAGCATATCATTCCAAACATAATAATAATAAAATGACTTAACTACTAATACACAAATGTGGTTGTTACCTCTGCTGAAGGTTAATAAGAAAACGCTCCCGTTCTGAGCGTATTACCAAGCCACATGCTTTGTGTCAGCAGTGCCACCTAGTGATGATTGTGTGTCAGTAACAGCTTCTGTATAAACACTCACTGGTCATTTGATGGACGAGGTGCGATCTCAAAAATTAGTCCGTGCATCTCAAAAAATGAGCTCATGAAACCCAGAAATCTAGAATTTTTAATTACAGTGGTACCCCTACTTAAGAGCATCCCTACTAACGAGTATTCCAGGTAACAAGTTGAGATCTCGGAATGTTTTTGTTCCAGCTAACGAGTAAAATTCCAAGTAACGAGTAGCCTAAATTAGGCCAAGTAAAAAAAAAGAATTGGTGATCATCCCCGCCCGACCCTCTAAAAAGCACCCGACCTTTTTTTTTTATATACACAAAAAAACGTGCCAAACACCCGAGTCTGGCCTAGAATCATTAAAATTTCGCATGCTTCCAAAGACGTGATCCCAAATCAATTCTGCACATGTGCAGTACACTTCCTAGTGGCTGTCA
>BRDA01055514.1:0-10681 GCA_036984385.1 Crenuchus spilurus | reverse complement strand
CTGGCAATACAACAATCACCATCTGAATATTAGCTACTATTACCTTCCAAGCCGCTAGGTGGCGCACGTCTAAAACTACGGCACGCCCTGGAACTGCTGGTGTAGAACTGCTGGTCTAGAACTGCGGTTGGCGAAGATCAAAGATTATAATTTGTATACCCATATCAGACTGGAAACCAATTTTGAGTGAAATTTGCTTTCATGGCTTTGGTCCCGGGATCGATGCTGGAGATGGAGAGGATGGTCAATGACCCCTCCAGACTTGTTATCTCATCGACGTCATCGATATTAGCTAAGGCCTCTCGAACGGAGGTTAATGATGTTCACAGTTAGAGGGGGAGATTCAACTGAGAGGGCATTAGTCTATATTAAGGCGTTGGTCACAGCAGTGATTCTGGAAGATCTTCCAGATGATGTCAGATCCGGACTAGCAATTTCTGCTCTTTTCTCAGAACTTGGCGATCACAGAAGAGCAATGGAAATCTTCATCAAACAAAATAACATGCAGTGTGTGATAGTCACGTTGAGGATACAAGACGGACTTGCTGTTGGAGACTATAACATAACACGGAATCTTGAAAATACATTGGACTCTGATGAGGTCACTGGTGACCCAAATATCTTTGATTCAGGAGTTCAGCTGGGTAATCTTGACGGGTGTCCGTCTGTGGCTATAAGAACCTTAGCTTCTCATCTGGTCATGATGGCGACCAAGGCAATCACAGCAACAGGGGCATGTGTTGAGAACGCTCGCAGGAGGATGGATGCAATGGTGAATGGTCATCAAGTAAGTACCACCCCTTGGATTGTCACAGATGAGTTCGCTGAAAGGTGCATTGAACTGATCAAACAGAACATAATTGTTCACAGAGCATTAGTGGACCTGGTTGAGGTCGCGGTTTCAAACGATACAGGTTCATCACCTTTTATGAATGCTTTGGCACATGCAGGAGGTTACTTGAGAGGAGCAGGTCTGACTGGGTTCAATATGGTGTGCCGCTACGTGATAGCAACAAAAGCACCCATCCTGGCTCAGGCCACTCACAGAGCAGAAGTTGAGACACTGAGAGGACTTCTTAAGGTCTATTACTCCTTAGGGATTTACGGATCATATGTCAAGTTCTTGGGAAGTACCAATTCAGGTCTCTTTTCTCCAGCCTGCTTTCATGAGCGGCATTGCTTTGCGTTAGGCTATGCTCACGTCATCAATCCCACTATGGCAGAGTATGTCATTAGTGAGGAAATTATCAGCAGGCCTTCCTTTCACGCAGGCAGAGTATTCGCTGCAACTGGAGGCGGATCTCCTCACGCTGACATGGTCCAAGAATTCGGCTTACTGAAAGAGGATATTGATCGATTCAGAACAGCTCTTCATGAAGCCCGCGAAAAGCAAGAAAAAGCTCCAAACAAGCCACTCTTTTAAGTTTGGAGGATCATTTGTTGTTGGTTTTTCATTTTATAATTTAAGTAATCTAGTTTCCCCTTGATTCTCCTATACCAGAAACAAGGCCAGATTTCATCTTATGTTAACAAAAACTTAAGATCAAAGATCACAATTATGTCTGAGCTTGACACTCCCGTGCCAAGACCAGAAGTCCCGGAGCTTTTTGACTCTCTTACAATGGCATTGCACATTCAGGAAGGACATCATCTCCTGCTGTCAATCCTCACACCCTCACACCCTCACCACTGCCCAACCCCAAACCAAACAGCGAACCACGCACAGGTCCAAAACCCAATCCACAGACAGACTCCGACAACCAAGACAGCGACTGCGGAGACACATCCGCCGAACAGTTTGAAGATTCTATAACTTCTCCCAAATACGTAGAACCTGCATCCCAAACTAACCCCTTGTCGGTAACTGACCATGCTCTTAGCGAGGAAGTGATAAGCATAGCTGACGGGTTAATTGCTTTAGGAATTGGGCCCAAATATGATCAACCCATTAAAAATGACACTACATTGTTAGATGACAATTGGAGTCCCGCAGAAATGGTAGTAAGGAGAAAACAGGGGAGAAAAGAACCATCAAAAGGCAAAACAATAAGTCAGGCTCTCGCACAAGCACAATCTTCAACCGTTCCACCAAAACAACACACACCTAGCATCAGGTCCTCAAGTGATCGGCCGCGTACTGACATAGACGATCTAGGTGAGCCCTGGTACTCTGCCTTCCGAGATCTTTCAAGAATAGTCCAATCCTCGTCTAAATGGTATACTTTTTGTGAGAATTACTGTCATAAAGTTGCTACTAGATTAAATGAGTCAGCAGATTGGTCATCAGAACTGCGTACTAACGAAAATGTTGAGGACTTTTGCTCCGTTGCTTTGCCCCTATTTACAGCAACTGGGATAATCTGTGACCAGATCAGCCAATGCCAAAAGGAAAATTCAGAGCGAATGATCATATTAAAACAAAAGGTCACAAGCCTGCAGAGAGAGATCAAAGGCCTATCTAACACTCTTTCAACATTTGCGGTTAACATCTCTACGCTATCTAGTACCATAGCTGGGTATCGTGTTGAGATTAAAGCCCAGTCAGTCATGGGTACGAGACCAAAAGTTGCAGTGACTTCAACACGCATCATACAATCTATATCAGAAATGACAGCAACAGGCCCGCACGCCACAAATGTCCAAAAAGAGCAAGAAGTCCTTGTACAAGAACTGGCGAACAAATATGGGATAATGCCGAAGGGGTTGGGATCCTCCAAATTAAGAGTCAAGAAACTACTTATCGGGTCTTCTTTTATGCAAGGTGAAAAAGAGAGAATCTTAAAAGAGCTTCGACAGGCTAATACGGAAGAGGAGATAACTAGAATTAGCGACACAGTTTCTAGTGTATAATGTCTATCCTCATTAAGAAATCCTTAAAGGAGTAAAAATAAGTCCTAAGCATAAGGAAGTGTTTTATTTTCTACCAGTTCTTTGGTTCGTCAGTTCCGAGAAGCTTTTCATTCTTTAATTCAGTTCAACTGATAAAGCAAGTGTTTTGTTCCGGATTATTATTGCTACTCAACTGATATTCTATATATTCGTTAAGAGGTTGTTAATACTTAGGAAAAAAAAAAAGATCTGCGGTTGGCTCTCCGGTAGTGATGTGTCGTTCACAAAAGAGCCGGCTTAGTAGTGAATCAGAAGAGCCAGCTCCCAATTTCTCATTAGCTCTGCTAACAAACCCCAGGAAAGGGCACACCATGCAGCCAATCACATGGGGGGGGACATGGGATTATACCATTATGTTAGCGCAAAGGGGGAGATGGATGTTCCACCGTGCATGGGTGTAGTTCAGGTACACCTAGTAAGACGGCGAGAGACAGAAGTACAGAAAAAAACGAGAATATGAGTGATGAGTATGAGTAAAAGAAGCAGCATTTGGCTGCAATTTATAGACATTGGAAATAGCAGAGCAAAGTGCCGTCACTGCAAACTGAAAATTACAGTGAAAGCAGGTTCCACCACAAACCTGCACCGTCGTATAAGAACAGTCCATCTCTTGGTGCAGTTGGATGAAAGAGGGCAAGCTACGTCCCGAGCCAACAATGGCTGTCGCTGCATTTACTACCCCACCCCCAAAAGTAAGAATGTTTTTTTTTTACAGGACGAATGCACAAAATTAAGCAATTATAAAGTTTATCATATAAAGACTAAAGGCAAAAGGTATTCTCAGTACACAAACCATTTAGTTTTGCTTGTTTAGATTTAAATATGAGGCTACAAATGATAACAATCAAAGAGCAGTTTGGGAGCCGAAAGAGCCGGCTCTTCTTTGGGAGCCGTGCATAAAGAGCTTCCCATCACTACTCTCTGGCTCTGCAAATGGATGATGTTGAGGGAAGTAGCTGAAAGTAGAGGTGGGCAGATCTTTTCTGTAGTGATGTCAAACTCGAAACGCGGAATCAAACTGAATCGATTCATTTGAATCACGGTGTTCCGAAACACTGTTTCGAAGTCCGTATCAAAAGTGGAAAGCCATGTGACTGTTCCAAAATCGGCTTTCGTTACGTTTCAAATCTTTTTGCGCGTTTCAGTCTGCACTTAAGTTCAAGCAGCTGGTCTCAGATCAGAATATTTGGTCCCCCAAATGCTTCTAAATTAATCTGCTCTCTGATCTCAGAACTGTGCTTGCTTTCACATGACAACATTGCCACCCCCTTATACACTTTAAAAAGATGAAAAAAATTTACTGTTTTTTGTGAAGAAAATAACACTATGAATTGCCTTATTTAGACACCATACTTTACAATTCCAGCAACCTCAGTGCCCTGTTGGGGAGAAATTCTGAGCAAGACAAGAAACCATCTTAATCCAAGCACTGTGGAACTGGTCATGTAATAAAAACAACTGATTACTTGAAATGTTTAATAGATAAAGTATTAAACAAGCATCTTAATGACATCATTAAAACAACCCTGTTCTCTGCAAAATTATATGTTTTCATTACTAAAATTTATTTAGGGACACAATATGCTATGGGGGAATATTTCATGTCATTTTTCATAAAAAAACACATTACTTCTGTTTCTGTTAAGAAATAGTTGTGGATTTAGGCCCTAGTTGCCCACTAGATGTCACTGTGGCATGTGATGATTCGAGAGAGGGCAAGTGCTTGGATGTAAAATGCATTACAGTATATGTCTCTGTAGCATGCTTTAAAAATACTTTGGCTGTGCTGACGTACTTTCGTAACCGGTCACGAGAGCCACCAATAAAGCACGGCAAGCTGCATGTGGCTCTGGAGCCGCGCAATGAGTATCCCTGAGCTAGAGCAATATATTCAGTAAGCAAAGGTTTAGTCCATAGGTGGGTTGTTTTTTTTTTCCATTATTTAAGTGACTTGGGGTGATATTGTGGCTCTCTCCTTGACTTTGATCTGTCAATATGGCTCTTTTGAAAAAAATAGTGAGGATCACTGGCCTACGGTTTGAACTTTGCTTGATAAATCATTCAAATTACTAGCGTTATTTCACTTACCCATCCATCTTGCTGGTCCATTATGGGTGGGTTTTACATCATTACTTCAAATAAACAGCGCCCTCTAGCGGCAGCTTGTTCGCTCCTTTGCAAATCTTGATTTACGCATTTGTGGATCAGACGGGCGAGAGGAAAGTCTCAAAACTCACAACACGTGAGAGGAAATTAATAAAGAACAAGCGTGATTCACAAATGCACACGCGGTATTTTATAAATACATTTTAAGTTTGAGACTTCAGCTTACATAAAAATTATGATTTATATATAAAATCTAGAAATGTGCATTTACGAGTTTAACAGTATTTGTACAAATTGCAGGTCGTGAGACACAAACTGTAATATATTTATTTGTGAACAATGAAATGTATTTGTGACATATGTGTAATTTGTGGATTATCATTTACACATTTGTCAAAAGTTTTGAGATTAATCTCTCTCCATATGACTGGACCAGATCCAACTCCTCCCACGTCTTCTTTTCATTGGTCTAAACTCATTACATTTCGATTGCTCTTCAGACTGGTGTATGGCAGGCCGTTTTAACCTTTAAACGCAATCGTTTAATTCAGATATCTAAAAATGTCATTTTGACTAGTCATAATTACGTTTGAGATATCTTGAATTGTAATTACGGATGTGTGACCCGTCAAATGACGAATCCGGTGACGTCATTTGAGATATCTTGAAAGGAATTTTGACTAGTCAAAATGTAATTGAAGATATCTTGAATTATTGTTCTTACTAGTCAGAATGAAATTACAGATATCTTAAATTACCATTCTGGATAGTCAAAATGTGGTTTTGTCTAGTCATAATTATATTTGAGATATCTTAAATGTAATTACGGACAGTCAGACAAACAGATTAAATCTTAAAATGGCCTGCCATATCTGGTGTGTGTTTACGTTTTCCGCATACTACGTATTTTCATTGGTTTGTCCTGTCGTGTTTTAATCTGTGTATAACACTGGAGCTGGATTTATTTGTTAATTATTTTGACTCGATTGAGGTTGCTCTGAATGCCACAACACGGCTTTTATTAGTTTATGGATCCTGACGTTCAGTCGCATGTCTTAAACACTACAGTAAATATAGCATGTACAAATAAACAACAGAAGTTTTTATCAACTAAATCCTGAAAATTTATAATAAAAAAATATTTTTTGTTACACAAAGGTTGCTATTACTTTCACACATTCCAGTATAACTTTAATAAAATAATTCTATATGCAATCCTCGTGTAAAAAGATCGATACTCAAGCTTTTTTCTGCACTGACTGCTGCGCACGCGGCTTCATCAAAGTCTTCTCTTTGTCTGTAAGAGCATGGCAGTGCTGCGTCACAGTCTTTCCCGCCCACTCAGCGCTCTCCTCGAGTCCACACGTCACAGTATAGAGAGACACGTCACCGGATGTCTGAGAGGAAGAGAAGCGCTGTTTTAATTAGCTTTAAGTTATTTATTTTTTACACTATTTGTTTAAGAAAAAACGTAGAGAAGTGCACTGAAAGGAAGAACTTCTTATTTTTTTAAATTATTTTATTGTATTGGTCGACCTGAAAAACAGAATACGTTTGAAACTGTTTACAGTATTTGTTGCAGTGTGTTAATTTTGTTGTATTGTGGTTTGTCAGTCCTCTACCTCAGGAGATTTTGTTTTAAGTTGTGTTGAGTGACATTTTTACACTGTTTATTTAAGAAAAAACAAAGTTGCAGTGAAAGGAAGAAAATTCCTTATTTTTATTGTTTTTCCTAAGAACAATTCTATTTGAAAAGAAACAAAGAAAGAAAGAGCTAGAAAATATGTCTAGTAAACTCACATTACACAAATAAATTTTTTCCAGTATTGTTTAATGTTAGAAAACCAAAACACTGTTATGAGGGGAGGGATTGCCAGCTCTACATTCAATCTCCTCCTTTATCTGGGGTTGGGATTGGCAAAGTGACCTTAAAAAGACACTGTGGCAGAGTTGCTTAAGTTTTAAGGTTATTATTATTAGTTATTTTTGTTTGTTTTTTTATCCTCCAGTTAGAAGTCTACAATAAATCACAGTAAAATAACAAAGTTTTTAACCATATTTGTGACCCCGCCAGGGAAAACCAGGTCAAAGTCATTTGTTTTGTTTTTGATCAAAGTATGTACTCCGATAGATATCTGAGACTGTTATCTTTCATTTACAGCAATAATACCGAGTGGCTAAGTTTTGTCGCTAATGTGAGTGACATGATATTGACACGAAGCCAGGGTGGTTTTGTGCATGTGTGATTCATTTGCAGTGTGGACACTCTCCTCCTCTCTGCTCTGACTGAAGTGAGGAGGCTACTGTGAGACTATAGTATAAAATAATAAGAGCCAGAATTCAATAGCAAACTCCATACATATAGATCTATATGTCTATATATCTAGATTCGAATCTCCATAGCAACAGTCGCCCCCATGACGTGACAGCAGCGCCGTCACTGCTATGCTTCCCTCACCCACCAGAGGGAGTCAGCGGCCCCTAATCACAGGTAAGTGAGTGCACCTGCATTCTTCCCTATTTAAGGCCTTGTCAGGAAACGTCTGGTACTCAGACTTTGTCCTGACAAATGCAGGCAAACGTCCCAGCTGGTATCGACAGGTTACAGTTGCTAGAGTTTCACTTGTTGTTGCTGCTTCTTAATCTCAGGTTTCCTTTGGGCTTTAATAGCTTCTTTCTCTTTTGCTAGGAGCCTGTTGTGTCTCTAGTTTTTATCTCAATTCTAAGTTTATTTTCTACTTTTTTTGGGGGTTCTATTCCGAGTCTGCTGCTGTGGTACAGCTGATGGTCTGTATCACCTGTTCTTGGGTTTGTTTTTGTATTTTTCAGGCAGTTGCTCTCTGTCCCTTTGCTTTGAAGCAGGGGTGTAGCATCAAATTCTGCACCCTATACCCAAGCAATACCCAGAGCCCCATCTGCCAACCCTTTTATATTTAAAGGACAATAGAATTCCAGGTGTCTCAACTTCAAGCCCTGGTAACTGTTCCCGCTTTCCCATTCTTAAAACACCCTTTTATATTCACATGTACATTTATTGTGTTAAAATCTAATGAGCCTGTGATTTATTTGAAACCGTTTTGGCAATTAATGTAGGAACATAAGCATGCATGGAATCAATCAACATTCATGGAATCTAATTTCAGTAAAGCACTTCCATCTTGTTTTGAATGTGATATCAATAACATTTGGAGATCGGATATTGTTAAATGTAACAATAAAATGTGCTGAGTCCAAACTATGCCTGTAGCTTGGCTAATACTTCTGGATAGCAAAGCACTGTTAAGAGTAATGCTTTGTAAGTCCCACCTGATGGCTATGACGTGGCCTGGCCTAGCCTACATTACAAAAGTAGCAAGTTTGTCTAGCCTGTATTACAAGGGTTTTTTGGAGCTGAGGGTACCTTCTTCCTTTCCCATGGGTGGGACACAAGTCGAATATAATTAATAGTCATGAGAAAAGGACATCTGTTTACATTTATTTGAGCAGTGTTTTTTTTTTTTTTTTTTTTTTTTTTTTTTTTTTAATTCATTTCAACATCTCACATACCCATACAACATAAAGACTAAACTGCAAACACGTTGCGAACTGACATTATTTTATTAGTAGATTGAACTAAACAAAACCCAGGAGCCATGAGAACAATCTCTGAAAAGGGCCAGAATGTCCATCACTATTTGCAACCAATGAAGAGTTGTCTGCATTGCTAAAATATATTGAAAATTAAGCAAGATTTAAAAAATGGCATCTGCTGAGGGCAATGTTGGTCCACCAGACAATGGTTCTATAACGGCTTAAGATTTGTGTTGGTGCATGCACAACATGCAACCCCCTGCCTTCCTGGGCCATGGGTGTTTCTTTTTTTTTTTTTAAAGATCTGAAAGTTGGACACTCTAGTTAGCGTGGTCCTGTAGCCTGTAATAAGCCTTGAGCTTTCCAACCAATTAATATACAATGTTTAGTTTAATACATTCAAGATTGGTTGTAGGCAACAGAACATGTCAAATGAGTCGAGTGTCTTTTCCAGTATCACTTTCTTGGGTGGAGATAAAACCAAGAACAAGCATGTTAAAGCAAGGATATCCCAATATGCCAGTTAACCATTATTTTGCACAACACGAGGCCCATTCTGTTGAATCACCAGACACTTTGTTAGTGATGGGGAACACCTGTTCATCTTTATCAAATTCAATCAAATTATTTAAAGCGCTTTTTACAACTGATGTCACAAAGCAGCTTTACAGGGTTAGTAATAACAGACATCAAATCATTAATCCCCGGTGAGCAATCCAACGGCGACAGTGGCAAGGAAAAACTCCCTCAGAGCTGAAGGTGGACACCTTGGGAGGAACCAGACTCACATGGGGGACCCATCCTCCTCTGGTCTGCTAATTCTAAGTGTGTGATGAATCATATGATCTTGTAATATTCAGGTGAACTGATATGGTAACAGTAGTGGGACAGGAATGATGATGATAGTGGGAGCAATGATAATGGCCAGAAAGTCCATTTGAACTCCAATGTGGGCAGTAGAGTAGGGTTTCTTTAGAATCTTTAGGGTTGTCCTGTCTTTGATGGCTGAGACCTGATGAGAAACAAACAGGACACGTTCCTTTCCCACAAAAGCTGCCTCTCCATCAGTGTCAACTGAGTGTGCTTCTGATGTCTGACCCCTCTCTACATGATGTCCATAAAGATTTCTGATGAGGGCTTGTTGTCTGCAGATGGGACAGATGACGTTATTAGTGATTGGTTGTGTCCCTCTACTGTACAATATCCTGACCATGCAGTTGTGGCATAACACATGCCCACAGCTCAGTGTCCTGGTACTCTCCTGAAGGCTTGGACACTCGATGTCCAGCACTTCCTCCTTATCCATTGCTGTTGGAAGTTCTCCTGACTGCATGGGTCTGATGGAGGTGAAGCAGAATGTACTGTTGAGACTATTGGAACAGACTTCATGTAGCTTTAAAATTACCAACCAAATAAAATATAATGCTTATTTTAATACATACAAGATGTCTGTGTTCATTGTAGGCCACAGTTAAGCAGGTGTCAATGGAGTCGATCAGAAACTGGTCACTCCTGTCAGCACTTCCTCCTTGTCCATTGCTGTTGGACGTTGTCCTGACTGCATGATTCTGATGGAGGTGCAGGTCTGATGAAGGTGAAGCAGAATGTGCTGTTGAACAGACTTTATATAGAAGCCCTGTTCAGCTGCTTTTACTCATTGGTCAGAAAGTGGTCTGCCCGAGCTTATCACCCACCAGTATCAATAACCTTTTAAAGTGCCAAAGGAGACCACGTGGTCAGGTGTAGGTGTGGCCTAGATTCTTTGTCCCACAGGTTCTAATGGGCAGGTCTGTCATCAAATGAAGCTCAATCATGCCGTCATGTCACACGCTGTCATCGCTTCACGATGGTAGGCTGCACAGACGAGTCACTAATCTCGATGCCATCATGAGCATGAAAAGATGAAGCACACAACGACATTCTTTTTAAAGTTTTTATTGTGAACTGTGGCATTTTTGTGGACTTCCCTTTCTTGTGGACAACATTAAACAAGAACTGATTAGAAAAAATTTTTTTGGTCTTTGGTTTTTATACTTCCATCCAAACACAGGCCAACTGGGCTCTGTAGAACCTCCCCTGAGGTCTTCACTCCCAATGAAGTTGACAGCTCACCTAT
>BRDA01055498.1:0-12235 GCA_036984385.1 Crenuchus spilurus | reverse complement strand
ATATATAAATAAAAATGTGTGTACACAGTCATGCTCAAAAGTATTCAGACCCCTTGAACTTTTTCACATTTTGTCACCTTACAACTACAAACTTTTTTGTATTTTATTGAGATTTTAAGTGATAGACCAAAACAACGTACCACAAAATGGTATTTTGTGTATTATGTACATGTGTATTATTTTCAGCATTTTGTAAGAATAGCATTGCCAAAATCATACTTCCCCAAAAAAATCCCCTGTGAAGAAGCTACATTAAAATATTTTTGAGGGTAACATCTACACACCTAGACATTTGACATATGTGGGGTTTTACACCCCACTTACACATAATCCTGTGTGGAGCCTACACCAGCACCAGCACCACGTCAAAAACCTGCAAGAAGCTTATTTTTCATTTAATTACACAAAAATATGCACCTTTAACTCTGCTGATTTTATAAAAGTAGGGATTTGAGCATTTAATCTATAGACTAAGATATTTGACCAATCAAAGCTTAAACATTGTGTGTATGAACTGTGATTAATCAGCTTGTTTTTGCAGTGCAGGTGTCTCTGGTCAGGTTGTTATAATATAATGTGTGTGTCACACAACTCTGTAAACACACCTGATGTGTTTATAACTCAGCTCTGGATCAGAGAACATTAAGATGTACAGTGTATCAAGTGTACAGTGTCATTATTTCTTCTGAAAAGATGTGAATCACTGAATTTAGACCAATAACACGAGATGATGATAGGAGCTGTAGCAGAATCTCGTTTGTGTCTTTTGTTTTAACAACCTTCTAATAATATGCATTTATTTAGGACTTCTGTTTGTTAACTATAACACAACTAGTGCTCTGTGAGATGTTCTGTTGTTTTATGTGAAATTATGATAATAATAGTTATTTAAATACAGAAACAACAGAAACACAGAGTGTGATTCGTTTGTACCGCTGTGTGAGCCGCGTGCACGCAAAGGGGAGTCGGATTCTGGCGGGGAGTCAGAATTCGGCACAACACCGGCGCTGTTCTGACCTGATTGGTTTCTGTTGGTGGGCGCCCTTAACCCTGCGTCCGCGGTTGACATGATCAAACAGCCCGCCCCGTCTCCTGATGACAGCCCTCACTGCTTTCTCCACACAGTCATCTGAGAAATGCCAGATTATAAAACACATATTCTGAAAACTGGAGTCTGACTATCAGTATCAATGCAGGGCAACGTCTCAATTTGTGGGACGCGTAAAAAGTATTGAAAATGCATGACTGTCCCGCACAAAGCGGGACATCTGGTCACCCTACTCCTGTAAGAAGAGGCTGAATAGCCTCCACTGACCTTGGCAGACAAACCGGGCTGTACAATGCAGGACCACCAGTGCCTTTTAAATATTGGACCACAAAAAACAAGCACCTGCTGTCATGTGTCAGTTAGGACTTTTACATTTTGCGTGAGAATTGCTAAGGCAAACCAAGCTTCAGCTTAATGTTACCCAACATCCAGAAATCCACTACAACATGCTAGCTAGGCTAACACTGACAAGCTAACTTGGCCTGAACATTAGCTGCAGGAAACTTAACCTTGTAATGATTAGTTTGAATAAACTTCAGTCAAACAAACATTTCTGGTTTTTTATATAAATTATTATTTCACTTACCAGTTCAAGTGTGTCAGTCGTTTCAATCTAATGTACGCTAGTGTTATCCGTTAGTCTTGTCAGCCATTTTTCAAAACAAGCACCAGCCCTCCTCCTCCTCGCCGAATCGCCTGCAAACTTTGACTTCTGAATTTTTAGCGACCCATCAGTCACAAGTCACTCTGTCAGTTCTACACTGCTATTACCCCATATTCATATTTTGGTTGTGTGTGTGTGTAGGTGTGTGTGTGTGTGTGTGTATAAGGTTTTGAACAGCTGTAATGTATGTTTTATGTTCAGAAAAGTCCACAATTTTTGCATTAATCTTATTGCATCGTTCATATTATCTTCATGTCTGTATTTGGGCTAAATGTGGTCAGAAAGATACCGTATTGGGCTACTTCTACTTGCTAACATTTTCATGCAATTATAAGTACTTTCTACTCCTTACATTTTAAAAACAGCCTCCTTATTTCTATGTATTTCATTTCGGTTGGTCATCATACAAACAAATACCATTCTGATACCCTATTGGTAAGCGAACCATCACATCTGCATGTCACATGTCTTGTCACTCTCCAGTAAGCTCAGTTCTACACACATGTTCTGCTAATATATTTGAAATGACTAAGGGTCTTTCCTGCATCGCAGCGCTATAAGGCAGTACTTGAATTTTCTAACTTGTGCCTGTGGATCCAATATCCTCCAAAAGCAACAGAAAGAGACAAAGTGTAGTCCTCAAACAAGTTTATTCTGTCTTGTTTTTCACACAGGCCCATTTGTATTGTTTTTACCAGGATAACAAACAAAGGAATAAATAAAAAATGTTGCTTAGCATAACGGGCTATAGTAAAAAAGCTGTAACTCCTTGTGCTACCTTAAAATACTGCCCTGATCTCCTCAGGGAAAAGTAATTGAGAAAAATAAACCATTTACTCTAAATACTAAGACAATGCTGTTAAATAATCTAGAAGAACATAAAACACAAAATAGCAATATAATTGGTATTAAATATACATTTAGTGCAAAATGGCTCTTACATTACTAATATATATATATGAATTTTCAAGGGGCATATATGCAGCTGAAACAGGTAGCCAGTACACCCAAAAAATGTCAACATTACTATTTTAATATAACATTAGAGTCATTATGGCTTTTAGAAAAAAATGCATTTTGGGGGTGGGGGGTATGGTAGTGCACTATATGCCCCTGTGGCACAGCCTACGTTTTGACATTTGTTTTCCTTACATTACTTTTACTTTATACTTTAAGTAGTTTTGAAACCAGTACTTTTGTACTTTTGCAGTGGTAACCCTACTTACGAGCATCCCTACTAACGAGTATTCCAGGTAACGAGTCGAGATCTCAGAATATTTTTGTTCCAGGTAATGACTAAAATTCCAGCTAACGAGTAGCGTAAATTTCTTCAGCTGTGCCAAACCTCTAGGGGCGCTGCGGTCGTAGCATCTCCTAGATGCTACCGTAGAAGAAGAGGTCAGTCAATACTTTTGACTGCTGTACAGTAAAAGTAGCTGTTGAAAGCGCCACTAAGGTAGCAAAAGGTAGTGAACAAGAAAGTTAGATAAATTTTACTTTTACTTTTCATATGATAAGTGTAACCATGCAGCCGCCAGCCTACACGAGCACTGTCGGTCTCCCTCTCATTAGCAGCCAGCCTACACGAGCATCGTCGTCATGTTTCTGTTTTAAAAAACCCATATAAACACATTATTTAGCATATTAAAGTATACTGTATATTGGCCGTCTGACATCAAATTTCTCAAGATAGATAATAATAAAGACTGAACTGAACTGAACTGAACTGACATGGATTAATCAGTTTTACATGTATTCTTATGGGGAAAATGCATCCAGCTAACGAGCATTCCAGCTAACGAGTTCGGCTCCTGCACGGATTAAACTCGTAAGTAGGGTTACCACTGTACTTGAGGTAAAAGCTTAAGCTGATACTTCAACTTCTATAAAAGTCTTTTTAAACCCTAGTATACTTCTACCTGAGTTATGAATGTGAATACTTTTAACAGTTTTGAGTGATACTTTTGTGTGTTTATCTCCCCCTTCTGGATGTTTTACATAAATGCAAGGTTTACCCAAGCACATTTTATTATGTGTAATAAAATTCACACTAAAGTTTAGTCAACAAGAAATATAAACATAAACTCTATCAAGTGTATACACAGTTGCTCTTAAAATACCCTATAACAGTAAATGAACAGCAAAGTTGCTTACAAAAAATGGATGTGTGACCACAGCATCAACCTTATCTGTAGAGAAGCTTTTATATAAAATGCTTAGCACTTACAAAGCAGAAGGTGATTAGAACAGCCTAAGATATATAACCTCTTCAGGCAGGTTACACTATATTTGTGTATATTTATATTTATATTAATTATAATTATGATTGTTACACTTGTATAGCGCCTTTATCAAACCCAAGGACTCTTTACAATCAACACAATCCATTTGCACACATTCAACCACACACACCAGCGAGAAGCGCCAGCCAATTGCGCACAGCGTACTCTCAACCGGAAGCGACCGTCCACCTGGAGGACTGCATCGAGCACTGGGGAATCACCCAGGAGAGAGTGCCAGCCATATCTGGGCATACATTTATACATACATTCATACACAGACATACACATTCAAACACACACCAGGGTAATTTTAGAGTAGCCAGTTCACCTGATCTCCATGTTTTTGGACTGTGGGAGGAAACCGGAGTCCCTGGAGAAAACCCATGTAGACACTAGAAGAACATGGAAACTCCGCTCAGAATGTGGACTCGAACCCAAGACCTCAGTGCTGAGAGGCGAACGTGAGAACCACTAAGCCACCATGCCGCAAAGCTTTAGCCCTTACCTCAAGTCCCATACTCACCACTGGATTGGAGCCTGCATCAGGTTAGAGTCTGCTATGCTCACCGCTAGGGTGAATGCTGCTTCACATAGTCCAGTTCTCTGTTGTAGGTAGTATGTCAGGTCTCTGCTGTAGTCAGTCTGTCAGATCTCTGTTGTAGTCAGTCTGTCAGGTCTCTGTTGTCAGTCTGTCAGGTCTCAGTTGTAGTCAGTCTGTCAGGACTCTTGTGTAGTTAGTCCACGTCAGGTATCTTGTATAGTCAGTCCATGTCCATGTTCCGCCCCTCTCACTTCTGGTTCATGTCTGGCCCCTCTCACAGCCTGTTCATGTCACCATTGCTGCCAGAGGTCATGGTGGAACCCTGTGTTGGCGGGACTGACTCGGAGGACTGTCTACTCTGTTTTGTTGTATGTCTTTTGAAATAAAGCTCTGTGTATTGGATCCTACCTCGTCTCCCCTGTTAGTTCATTGCAGAATGTCCCACCTAACAAACCAAGGTTTCAAAAGAGCTTATCCCACACTCCCCTTCTCAGTGGCTAGAATCCCCAGTCTATCATGGAGGTTGTTGATACTCCCCAGCATCACAAGGTCACCGACACTCCCCAGGATCACAAGAAGGTCGTTGACCCTCCCCAACATTTCAAAGAGCTCTGGTCCCCAGTCCAGATGACCAGTACAGCCCTGGTCCCCAGTCCAAGTGACCAGTTCAGCCCTAGTCCCCAATCCAGGTGATCAGAAGAGCCCTGGTCCCCAGTCCAGGCAACCAGAAGAGCCCTGTTTTCCCCCAGTCCAGGCAACCAGAAGAGTCCTGTTTTCCCCCATTGCAGGCGACCAGAGGAGCCCTGTTTTCCCCCAGTGCAGGCGACTTGAAGAGCCCTGTTTTCCCCCAGTCCAGGTGGCCAGGAGAGCCATGTTTTCCCCCAGTCCAGGTGGCCAGGAGAGACGTGTTTTCCCCCAGTCCAGGCGGCCAAGAGAGCCGTTTCCCCCCCAGTCATGTCTGCCAGGAGAGTCATGTTTTCCACAGTCATGTCGGCTAGGAAAGTTGTGTTTTCCCCAGTCGTGTCGGCCAGGAGAGCTGTGTTTTCCCCAGTCATGTCCTCAGTCATGTCGTCCAGGAGAGCCCGCTAGGGTGAATGCTGCTTCACATAGTCCAGGTTAGAGTCTGCTATGCTCACCAATTAGGTGAAGGCTGCTTCACATATTTGAGGTTAGAGCCTGATATTTTCCTTTAGTATTCTCTGATATAATTCATAATCCATTGTTCCATCAATGATGACAAGCCATCCTGGCCCAGATGCAGCAAAATAGGCCCAAACCATGATACAACCACCACCATGTTTCACAGATGGGATAGGCTTCTTCTGCTGGAATGCAGTGTTTTCCTTTCTCCAAACATAACACTTTTCATTTGAACCAAAAAGTTATATTTTGGTCTCATCCATCCACAAAACATTCTTCCAATAGTCTTCTGGCTTGTTCATGTGATCTTTGGCAAACTGCAGACGAGCAGTAATGTTCTTTTTGGAGAGCAGTCGCTTTCTCCTTGCAACCCTGTCATGCACACCACTGCTGCTGTGTTCTCCGGATGGTGGACTCATGAATATTAACATTAGCCAATGTGAGAGAGGCCTTCATTTTAGAAGTTACCCTGGGGTCCTTTGTGACCTTGCCAACTATTACACACTTTGCTCTTGGAGTGATTTTTGTTAGGCGACCACTCCTGAGGAGGGTAACAATGGTCTTGAATTTCCTCCATTTGTACACAGTCTGTCTGACTGTGGGTTGGTGGAGTCCAAACTCTTTAGAGATAGTTGTGTAACCTTTTCCAGCCTGATGAGCATCAACAACTCTTTTTCTGAGTTCCTCAGATCTATTTTATTCCTGCCATGATACACTTCCACAAACACGTGTTGAAACACGTGTTGTGAAGAGCAGACTTTTATAGATCTCTGTTCTTTAAATAAAACAGGGTGCCCAGTCACACCTGATTGTCATCCCATTGATTGAAAAAACCCAACTCTAATTTTGTTTTCAAATGAACTGCTAATCCTAGAGGTTCAAATAATTTTTCCTCACAAATAAGTACAATTCTATTTTCCAGCCACAACAACTATGCAGGTCAAAAAAAATCAGCTCCTCTTTGATTTGTGAAAAGCACAAGTTAAGTTCATACAAACACAACCTTTTAGGGTTAGGTTTGACATTAGAAATGCAGCAGTTGTAGCACAAAAGGAATCACATTATTTATACTGTTTGAACAGTAATTTACTCAAATTCAAGTATTGTAATAAACTGAGATACTGAATATCTGATTTTTATGAGCTCTAAGCCTTAGTGATCAACATTAAAACATAAACATCTTTAAATAAGTTACTTTACATGTAATGAATACAAACTATATGAAGTTCACACATTTTGAATAAAAAACGGAACAAATCTGAGCTTTTTTTTTATATTAAAGTTTATATTCTATTTTTTTTTTTTTTTGAACGACTAAGATTAAACTGTTTATTATCAGGTTTCTGTTGTGTTGTTCATTCTGATCTGTCATCATTATGAGTTACAGTGTACAGGAGGTTGACTTGAGGTTGATTTATACACACTTCTTCTGAGGGTTTTTGTACAGTGTAGCTGGGTTTCCTGTCACTGTGGGCCTCATGGCACAGTAGTAGAGTGCAGAGTCTGATACTGCAGCAGAGGAGATCAACAGATCCACACGTCTTTTATCTTTATCAACTTCAGCAGACAGACGAGGAGGAAGATAATCACTCTTAGTTCCATGTGTGTAAATATACAAGAGAAACTCTGGTCTGGATCTGGGAAATTGTCGATACCACTGAATAGCTTGATTAGAGTTGGTGCTGTACTTACAGGAGAGAGTAACATGATCACCCTCTGAAACAAGCTTTTCTCCTGAAAGTGACTCAATGGTCTGTGCTGATGTGTCTCCTGTCAACAGAACAGTAATAAAGATGAAAAAAACTATTTTAAGCTGACTTGTTTTACTGCATGTATACATTTCTTTGTTTCTCCTGATTGTAATAAAAATAATATGATTAAAGTTCTCTTACCTAAAAGAAGTGACAGTAGAGAAAGGACAGAGAGCAGCATGTTGACAGAGATGTGAAGCGACTGAGAGAGTCAGAGCTGAATGGTGTTAGTGTAGCTCTCTGCTGAGATACACAGCTCTACCCATAATGCAGCTCATACATTCAAACACAATATACTGCACAGTAAATCTGCCAGTGTTAAATCAACACTATTACAGTTAAATTATCACTGGGAGTGTTACATTTTGACACCCTTAGTGTTAATTTAACTCTAATAGTGTTGATTTAACACCGACATATTTACTGTGTTCTGTCTTAATATAATTCATAAATACTGATGAGCAGCAGATGTTGCCCTAAAAAAAGTTTTTCTTTCAGTGAGTTTTAGATTTAAATAATTTGATGTAAACTGCTCATTAAAAAGAGAGGATTAATGAAACTTTCCTCACGTTTCCTCATCACAGCCCTCACAGCTTCAGCTTCTGTGCTCCACTTTTACTCCAGTAAGAAACACACAGCTGTTTATTAGCTAAATTATCACTGGACTGAAAAATGTGTCATTAACAGTTATTTTAAAGTACCGTAGTTAGCAGTATGTAAATAATATACTCAGCATTTGTCTGCTGGTATACCAGAGGGATTTATTTACAGTGCAGTGCAACATGTTATGATCTGTAAAATGTCTAGAAGGGACATTTTAAATCATTTGCAGTGACAGAACCTACCAGTTCAAATGCAGATAGTAGAGCTGAAATAAAGTGCATGCATCTGTAACATTGATGGCAACAATGCCTAGAAGGAATTTTTTTTTTCAATTTTGCCAATTTTCTCCCTTTCTCAATGTGGTAGTCACCAATTAACCCAACCCATTAGTAGCTCTCCCTATCACGTTGCACTGACCCTGACTCTAGGAGGGTGAAGACATGCACACGCCTCCTCCACTGCGTGTGATACAGCCACCACCTCTTTTTGAACTACTGCTTGAGACACATGCACTCTCTAAACAGTCTCTAGTTTCGAATGGACCAATCAGTAGATGCCTGAGCCAGCAGACATTGCAATGTGTGAGTGATAGGGAGAGAGATTGCCATCTAGCCGCCCAGAGAGAACACTGCCAATTTTGCTCTCTGTGGGCCCTGGCTGTTGATGGCAAACAACATGAGCAGGATTTAAACTCATGATCCTCTGGTCATAGTGTCAGCACCTTAGACGACTGAGCCACTTGGGGTCCATAAAAGGGACATTTTAAATAATTTGCAGTGACAGAAGCTACTAGTTCAAATGCAGATAGTAGAGCTGAAATAAAGTGTGTCATTAACAGTTATTTTGTTGAAAAAACAGAAAACATTCACAACAATCTTCTGCAACTGGGATTCAGTCCAGCACTGCAGGTCGTGCTTCCCTCAGTTCTACTGAGGCTGACTGAACAGTCAATAATGATATAAACCAGGGGTGTCAATCCTATATTCAGCAAAGGGCCACATCAGCTTTGTGTTTCCTTTATAAATGTAAATACTCCTTAACATTTGTTAAATAACTGTCTCTCTACTTATTTATTCATGTTACCATTAAATAATAAACTCTATTAAAATCCCAAGTATCAATGCGAGATGTCGTTAAGAAACATGGCAACACCACTCTGATTTACAGTAGATATATTCAGGTTGCAGCCACAGCAGTAGCGCTCATTATTAGTCGTAAGAGGAAACGCTGGCATCTTGTTGAGGCACTACTGGAGCGACAAGCCCCTTATACTTGGGAGCGGCTACATATGAGGAATTTTTGGGAAAGTGTAGTTGGTGAATTTAGTGAGGAGCTGTGGAATCAACACTTCCGAATGATACAAACCACTTTCAATGAACTGTGTGATGCTGTGAGACCTCTTGTGGAGCCAGCTGAGGATTGTCCAAGGAGGCCAGTGCCCACAAATAAGCACGTTGCTATTGCTATATACAAAGTGTCTACCTGTGCAGAATATAGGTTGGTGGCCGAGACATTTGGAGTCAGCAAAACAACGGTCCACAGGTGTGTGTATGGAGTTTGCGAGGCTATTTGCAAAAAACTTATGAGGAAGTGCATTTCTTTGCCAAATGACATCGAGGCACAAAAAATTGCACAGCGCAATTTGGAAGTGCATGGGCTCCCACAGTTTTATGGGTCTATAGATGGGTCTCACATACGTATTCGTGCCCCCAGGGATGGCTATAGGGATTATGTAAACAGAAAAGGGTGGACCTCCATCGTCCTGCAGGCTGTGGTGGATGAAGAATGTCCCACCTAACAAACCAAGGTTTCAAAAGAGCTCATCATAAGGGACATCTGTGTAGGCTCACCTGGGAGAGCACATGATGCTGCTGTATTTGCAATATCACACCTCTTCAGGTAGGATTTTTTTGTGCAGTAGTCTATAACTGCCCATTTATTTTATTTTATTTTTTTAACAAATCACCTCTGGTTATGATAGCTTGTGAATGTCACTCATACTCAAGTTATGGCAGTGTTTCTGAAAACTATTTATTTGCAGTCAGTTATAGTATACTTGAGGTGTAGTTTTGTTTCATACCTGATTTGTACCTGGCCCAGCCCTAATCTATCATTAGTATAGACCTACTTTAGTCTTTATTTAGATGAATTATGAATGGCTACATATAGCCATTACTATTTTAAGTGGTCGTACATGTTTAGTGAAATATTTTTGAAGCAAGGCACATACTATGTTTACTATTTACAGACATCCAGAAAAACACCCCCAAGCAAGCATGGAAATAGAGGGAGTCCAAGTGCCTCTACTGATGGCTGGTGACCCTGCATACCCTCTCCTACCATGGCTCAGGAAGGGATACTCAGGACCTAATCTGACAGAAGCACAGTCCATGTTCAATGAGCATCTTAGTGCCATCCATGTCAAAGTGGAACACACATTTGGAAAATTGAAAGATAGATGGCACATCCTGTGCAAAATATCTGACATACACCGTGAATTCATGCCTACTGTAGTGACCACATGTTGCATTCTTCATAACGTGTGAGGAAAGAAGACAGCAGCTGCCCCCTACAGCACTATTTCTAGGGCCTCAACTTCAGCAGCCTCCTGACCAAAACAGAGATGAACCAGCACCAAATGGTGCAGCTGTTGAAGTTAGAGAGGTCAATCTGTTTAGGCCACATTAGGTTAAGCCACCTGCCTACAACAAATATTTTCACAAGTTCACAAAAAAATGGCTACTTTCAATACCTTTATTTCAGGTTCTTAAAACAAAAACAAAAAAATTCATATTCAACAAAAAATGTTATGTTCATTAACAAAAATAAATAATCTTTCAACCATTTTGTTTCATAACTTAAATAACAATATATAGGTGTTATTGAACTGAAAAAAACACCTTTGAATTAACTCTGTAACTGTGCCCTGTAACAGACTGTGAACCTGACTATAGCTGACTGAGGCTCAGACTCATTCCCAGCTTGATGATGGTGGTATGGAGGGTGCAACGGTTGAGTGAAGTGATGTTGATTGTGTTGTGGCTGAGTGTATGGAGGTTGTTGTGGGTGGTATGTGGTTGGATGTTATAGGGAGTAAATAGGCTGGTGATGCGTACGTGGGGCTTTGGGTTTCTGAATTCCAAGCATAGCTTCAAGAGCATTTGCTCATTTCAAAACACTGGACAGCACGAGTAAGAACCTGGCTTATAGTGTCCAGGACAGCATTATCTTCTCTTGCCTGCTCCCTAACTACTCTATAAAGAGATGATCTTTGGCTTCTTGAGGTCCTCCACCTGTGTTGAGCTTGAAGTGTAGGTCTCTCCCTGCCTTCTTCTATTGGGGTTTCAAAGGTTTCAGCATCTGTGGTTGACTCGTCTTCAAAGGAATGTATCCTTTGTACCAGGAGTGTCTTCTGGATCAGCATCATCCTCATCATCGTCTAATGTGAATCATAAACAATATATTAACTGCTTACAAGATATAGACAATACCCTATGTAGCCTACAAAATAACCAATAAAGTAAAAGACTGACACCAGATTACAAAACACCATTATCCCGATGTTTATTGTCATTTAATCATTTAGCTCTGATATATTTTAACAAGTTAACTGTCTTACCAATGCTGTTGATAACTCTGGTCATGGATGTCATGATGGGTCTCTGGCCAAGTATTTCGTCCATGAGGGAAAAATATTTAAAAGTAGTTTTGCCTTGTCCACCAGCACCGCTTTTGCTGAGCTTTCTTTTCTCTGCCATATATTTCTGTTTGAGTGTTTTCCATTTTGAACGTAAAACTTGCCAGGGCTTGTGGAACCCCGATTCCTTCATGGCAGCTTCAAGGTCTTGATAAATGCTTGCATTTCTTTGCTGTTTTCAATATAATATGTTGTTAATTCATCTGTCTTGTACTAAATGCATAAAATAATATAAAATTTCCTCGTGAATCCAGACATGCTGCGCCATTGTCTTCCTGCTTCCTTTCATCTTCTTTGTTTTTTTTTTTTTTTTTCGCTCTTAGTAACATCTGGAAAAGGTGTTTCCATTGCAGTTTTGCGAATTATACCCATTTCAATACACTCCAAAATCCACCTCATCCAAGCACAAAAACTTTTTATCTACAAACCGGATTCCAAAAAAGTTGGGACACTAAACAAATTGTGAATAAAAACTGAATGCAATGATGTGGAGATGGCAAATGTCAATA
>BRDA01055496.1:5012-20181 GCA_036984385.1 Crenuchus spilurus | reverse complement strand
TACTCCCCATGAGTACTGATATGCACTCAGCATTCGATATCGAAATATTAATTATTTAACTTTAGTATTTTTCGCATTTGTACTTTCCTACTATTGTAAGTCGTTTTGGATAAAAGTGTCCGCTAAATGCATTGTAATGTAATGTAATGTCTGGTGCCAGGGAAATATTCTCCTTAACATCCGCAAGACAAAGGAGCTGGTAGTGGACTGCAGAATGAAGCAGGCAAGGGTCTACCACCCTCTGTCTATCAACGGGAACTTGCTGGAAAGAGTGGATATTTTCATTTACCTTAGTGTACACATCTCGCAGGACCTGTCCTGGTAATGCCACACCAGCATATTGGCAAAGAAGACCCAAAGCCATCTCTACTACCTAAGACCTTTAAGGGACTTCAGACTGCCCACCAAGGTGCTGCAGATCCTCTACACCTGCACCATAGAGGGTATCCTCTTGGGGAACATCAGGGCCTGGTTTGGGAATAGAGGGTGGTGTGTTCAGCTGAGCGCATTATCCAAGCAGAGCTCCCTTACCTGCAGACCATCTAAAGCAAGCGATGCTGGACCAAGGCCAAAAAGGTACTTATGGACCCTAGTCACCTCAACAATAGACTCTTCTCTCTGCTGCCATCTGGGAGATGTTTTTATGCCCTGAAGGCAAACACAAAGAAGATGAGGAGAAGCTTCTTCCCGGCAGGCTGTCTGGACTATGAACTCTGGACAATAACACAGACACACAAACACACACATACATACATCCACGTTACACTTAACTACACACATTTACACTCTACCACCCATTTTTACATTTTACCACCCACAATTGTATATATGTATACTTTTGCATATTTATCTGCATGTGTGCACAAAATATCTTCCTTATTCTTATATATTATTATTTTATGTTATAGTTCTTTGTCTCATTTTAATTTTTATATTCTCTTATCCCCCCCCCTTCTTTTTCTTAATTTGAACGAGCAGTCATCAAAGCATTTCACTGCTAGATGTACCATATATGACTGTGTAGGTGACAAATAAACTTTGATTTGATTTGTTTCACAATTGTTCAGTTTGACCATAGGCCACCACTAAACAGTCTACAGCAGTAAAATCACAATGAAACAGCAGTGTTGGATGCTTACAAGCTGAAATAAGCCAGACAGCATAACAATTCAGTACATTAGCAAGTACCATTGGAAGAGTGGGGAGTGGGGGGTAGAGCTGTAACTGCATCGTCTATTGTTTTTATATTATTCTTGTTATGATCATCCTTTTTTTTATTATTGTTAGCATTTTCATAAGCTTTGTAATATGCCTGTACAGTTTTGGCATCTTTGGCATCGCATAAAACTATTATTAACCGAATCTTCCCTAAATCAAATAAAAATCTACAGATTCTCCTACCAAAAGTAACACATCTCTCACACCTAAACAGGTCAACTCCTCACCCTGACCTCACTGACAATTTATCTCTCACTGCATGTAATGAATAACACATTCTGTTAGTCTACATATTTTCTCTTTAATTAATTATGTTTTGTGTCATCTGCATATTTTTATTTTATAATTGTTTTGACTGTTGTTACTTCCACAAAATATGTTCAGCTTCATGTGTTTAGAAAACATTGTACTTGAGACAGTCATGCCAATAAAGCTACATTGAACTGAGAGTGAGAGAGAGAGAGAGAGAGAGAGAGAGAGAGGATGAGAGAGAGAGAGAGAGAGAATGAGAGAGAGAGAGAATGTTTCAGCAAGTCATTTTATACATGGAGTCAACAAGATGAACTCCTGGACAACACTGCCATCTACTGACAAGAATTTTAAAGACGCGCAGACGCCTTCATTACATTATACTACAGTGCCATCTGTCCACCAACACAGGTATTGCCCCTCTGCAAATCAAAACTCAGTAATTCAGTAATTGGAAGTAAACTTTTTATATATTTAGTACCATTTATAAAACCAATAGTTTCGAATAGATTACACCAAAACTGTAATTGTATCCATCGTATCATTGCACAATTAAACATATTACATATTAACTATAATGAAGAGCTGTTGTAAAAAAATATGCATTGTAGGATAAAAACAGCTTTTATGATTTATTAAGAAGTTGTGCTAAAATAACTTTACGTGATTTTTCATATAGTAACTGTGTATACAATGTTTACCATATTGATCTTGACATAGTATTTTTTGTCGTTTATTTATATTTTTGGAGAAAACAGGGTTGACTTTGGGGTATGTAAAGTTAAAACTGTACTTTACTCATATTTCTCTTCACGTTCTAATTCTGGTTCTGCTCTCCGTCTCAGCTGAACGCTTCAAAAAGTTCTGCTCCAGGTGAGGCTCGAACTCACAACCTCGGCATTGCTTTGCATTGTACTGCTGTATAAGTACCGCGCGCTAACCGATTGCGCCACTGGAGCTCCGTCCACCCAGCTAAGCTGCACCGCTTACAACTACAATAGTGAAAAACCTGTGTAACCTGACCATAACAATCAAAGGCAGTGGTCATTTACTTTTGTAATATCAGCGTATTTAAGGCCGTCTTCACTTAGTCTCAGCAGGACCCAGTACAACACATGAAAACACATTTTGCTTGTTAGCCAGCTAACGTTAGGTAACCTCTACACTTAGAACCGAATAGCTTAGTTAGCATGCATGCTAACGTTAACACAAACAAATTAACCTCTCTGTCTGCCTGCGATTATGAATTTCAAATGATCAGGGCTTTATTTGCTATATGGAGTTATATTCACAGTGATACATGTCTATTTTGGATGAATAAACAATATATTAGACGACTAGCTAGACCACTTAGTACTGAGCTAAGGCTATTTTAACAGAACATAACACTTTCACAGCAGCGGTGGACTATTTAAGTATTAATAAAATACGTACCCTGATATATATACTGTAATTTTGTATTTTATAAGGATTTCTAACATACATAAAAGCAATTAATGCTGAAGTAGCCTAATATAGCACTGTCAGCTACTTTTATCAGAACCAAAACATCTCCTTCTCAAATAAGGTATGAATATTCTACTTGAAGAATTTGTATTTTTAAGTTAATCTGTGATTTTGAAATACAACATTCAATTAGTTATGAATTATGGCTCAACTAATGTTCTACCAGCCAGAAACATTTAAATATTAAAACTTAAGAGAACCTTGTAGGAATGTTACTGTAAGGTTTTGTTATGCTTAGAATAATGGAAAGGTCATTAAACATTAGATTAATTACTTAGAAATACAAAGGTGAGCCAACATTACCTGCACTTTAGTTATGTTGAAAGGTATGTAGGTCATAATGTCTTATCAACACTTTCTGTACCAGATAGCTATTTTCACACTAACATCTCTGCAGGTTTGAAAGTATGTCAATTCATTTATGACTGTAGTACAAGAAAAATGGTTTTGATTTATGATTTCTACAGATCAACAGTCAACGGTGCTCATTACAGTGAAATGCTCATTGAAGACCTGAAGCTTACAATTCAAAATAAACAGAGGACTGCTATACAAGGCTGTTTTGTTGTTGCACACCACTGCCCATTACGTTAATATAGTTTTGAGCATCCTCCCTATAGTCCTGATTTAGCCCCATCAGACTATTACTTATTTGGTTCCCTGAAAGAAGGCATAAGAGAATGAATACTCATGTCTGATGAAGAGGTGAAAATAGTGGTGCATTTATGAATCACAGCTCAGCCAAAACATTTTTTGAGAAGTGGAAATACAAAAGCTTTTTGATAGATGGAGAAAATGTTTTGAAAGCAGGGAGATTATGTTGAAACATAATGTGTCATTTTCAGAAAACAGGCACAATTGGGCCTAATACATACCACTTTTCACACTCAGTTACAGCACTGGAAAATGTTTTGTGAGCCAAAGGTGGGCAAAATGTCATGAGCTGGGTTGTGGCAAGTATTGTTTGGACCAGACATGGAACACCTATCATGAGTAGGGTGACCAGATGTCCTCATTTACCCAGACATGTCCTCTTTTTGAGACTTAAAAAAATGTCCGTGCAGAATTTCACAATGTCCAGGATATTGTTTTACTAGAGCTTACATCGAATTTCGAGAAGCATTTCGTTCACAAACTAGTGTCCCCCTTCCCCTATTCCATTCGGTTCGCTTGAGTGAGTTGTTACGCTATATTAAATGAAGAAGGGCGAGCCCTAGGACCCTAGCAGAAATCTAATTCGCTCAATCTGAAACCTTTAGGCCGCTCACAAGCCTGCTGATTGGCTCTGTCATTTCTTGCTAACGTGTGATTGGCCGTCGCCGCTGTCACTCCCTCAGTGTCTGGACTACAATTAGGCCAGCAGTTCATTTTCACCTGTAAGTTGTTAACAGGTTGACCATCAGTTCTGCCTGTGTCACGTCAGCTAAACGTATTTTAATATCAGAGGTTTCATATTAAAATTCATTATCATTTGAGTTTGTGTCTGTGTACATGCGTCTACCAGTCTGTGATAAGCCATCCATTTACATGCCTCTTAAGTTTAATTATTATCAAAATAATCCAGAATTTCTGCTTATTTTTACTCAAAAATGAGGTCTAATTCTGTGTAAATGAGGTCTATTGACTAAAAAGCATTTATGACAAGTACGATCATGATATGAGTAAAACTCGTCAATATCCGCTCGTGCTGAAGGAAAATTCTCATTGGGTAACTGACTGTCTTCACAATCTGTGATTGGCCAGTCACACAGAGCACCCGCCCCTCCCTACACAGACGCATCTGTGCGTGTAAGAATGGGGCATAGTTCTGGCTGCACAGACAGTCACTGAGTCACACACACATGCACACACAAGTCACGTTTCCATTGCAGTTTTGCGCAAATCTTTATCAATATTCTGTTTTGTCGAAACATTTTTTTGACAAAACAAGTTTCACAATTGCGGTGTTTCCATTAAATGTGAAATACTATTATAAAACCACATATTAATATGTTTGTTCTCACGATAAGTCATTACAAACATGGCGGCAGTGGATGTAAACACATACTTCAGCTTTATACATACTGCTACCACGGCACTAGCGCTCATCATCAGCCATCAGAGGAGACGGAGACTTATTGAGGCTTTGGAGTGACAAGCCCCTTATACTTGGGAGTGGCTACGTATGCAGCGTTTTGGGGAAACTGTAGTCGATGGTTTTACAGAAGAGCTGTGGATTCAACATTTTAGAATGACACACTCAACTTTTAATGAACTTTGTGATGCTGTGAGATCTCTAGTGGAGCCAGCTGCACATTGTCCAAGGATTGTTCTCGTTATTCCGAATATGCCACATCATCTTCATCCTCTTACTTTCTGTTGTTGTCGTCTTCTTCTTCATCTTTTTTGCCAATAGAAACACCCGGTTGTTGATCACGTGACTCCCTTGATGCGAAAAAAGTCAGTTCGAGTGTTTCCATTACACTTTTGCGATATAAACCAATTTTGATACGACTGAAAAACCACCTCATCTTAGCGCAAAAGACTTTCATCAAAAAACGTGAGTTTTTTTTTAATTGTCATGTTTCAATTAAGCTAATTTTTATTCGTAATTCTAATTTGCGACATTTCATGGTCAATGGAAATGCGACTACAGACAGGCACACACACATACCTTAATATTCTTTAACCTTCTGTGGGAAAAAATGGCAAGAACGTTAAGTAGTAAAAATAAATAAATAATTGAAAGAATCATAAAATAAATTAAAAATAAAAAAGGAAGTGTTGAGTATGACAACTCTTGTTCATGAATAGTAAACAGTTCTCTTACTTTTGTGATAAAAAACATTGATTTGAATCTCAATGTTGAGACTGTTCTGTAAATAGTTTTCAAATAAACAATACATATAGCAACTTCTGATCAATCCATATCAATTTCAGACTTAAAGTAATGTACTGTTTTAAGCCCCACCCACTTCTGACAAAACCATGCCCAATTCTTGTTTATGCCCCACCCACTCCGAGTACAGATATGGATAGAGATCATTTAGATTTGATGGATCCGACCCTTTCTGACCCAGGATGCTACCCAGGTGCTTGTCCAGTCTCTTGTCATCTCAAGACTTGACTATTGCAACTCACTCCTGGCTGGTCTTCCTCTAAAAGCAACCAGACCCCTGCAGTTGATCCAAAATGCAGCTGTTCAACTGGTCTTTAACCAACCCAAGTTCTCTCACGTCACTCCTCTGCTGCCTTCACTTCACTGGCTTCCTGTAGCTGCCCGCATCAGATTCAAATCCCTGATGCTCACCTACAAAGCAAGTAATGGACTAGCCCCTCTCTACCTAAATGCAATGGTCAAGTCTCGAGTTGCACCTCGATCCCTTACAGCTTCAAGTACAGCTCGGCTTGACCCACCATCCTTCAAGACACGTGGAAGGCTAACATCTCGACTCTTCTCTGTTCTTGCACCGAAGTGGTGGAATGAACTCCCACTGACTGTGCGGACAGCAGAGTTCCTCACTGTCTTCAAACGCAGACTGAAGATCCATCTCTTTATGGAGCACTTAAGTCAGCACTAGTTTAAATCTCTTGTTGTAATGTGTTATGCTCATATTGTGGATAACTGTATACCTTTCCTTCCTTCTAGGTATTAGTAATGGCTGTCCTAACAATGTCTGAACTGAAGAGTTGCTTGTCCTCTAACCTGTCTTTAGCAGAGATAATTCTCTTATGGAAACAAAGCATTGTTGTACGTCGCTCTGGATAAGAGTATCTACCAAATAATGTAAATATAAATGTAAATAGCTGAACAGATACAGATAGTGGTGTATTCGATCATCCCTACTATTGAATATACAGTCCAAACATAAGTGTAATGTTGGTGATAATGAGTTTGAGTGAAGTTGACTGAAAAGGTGAAACACAGAATTGGGTGACAATTCTTTGCTACATGCTTTTAACAGTTTATT
The DNA here is from genome assembly GCA_036984385.1 of Crenuchus spilurus. Taxonomy (NCBI): domain Eukaryota; kingdom Metazoa; phylum Chordata; class Actinopteri; order Characiformes; family Crenuchidae; genus Crenuchus; species Crenuchus spilurus. The sequence goes on along the minus strand of BRDA01055496.1, from coordinate 13,258 downwards.
ATTATTTAATAATAATAATAATAATATATTAATATTTTATTAATGATTAAGATTTATTTTATTATTTTATTATTCATAATAATGTTTAATAGTAACTAGTAATTAATAATAAAATATACATAATAATTTGTCAATATTTATTAATAATAATAATAAAAAGCACCAATAATAATAATTAAAAAGGTATATACAGTGTTATCTTCATTATAGATGTCAAAAAGTATTTGCGGCTCCCAGTGTTTTCTTTCACATGGAAACCAGGTCCAAATGAGTGTTTGAGTGTTAAAGGTTGATGACCCATATTCTAGAAGCACTTCAATATTCCTTACTGTGGCGTGTCTACTGATGGCAGCAATCATGGAGCAGTGAAAATATTCCTTCAGCTCATTCAGTATTTTGATTGGAAGAACGGTGGTGTGCATATTAAATTACTTGAAATTAAAACAACCCCAACAAAATTCTGACAAAATTATACCTTTCCATGACATTCAGCACAAAATGTCATGGAAATATACAATTTTGTTTTTGCATATTTGAAATATTCAAATATGTTCAAATAGCCTTTAAGGCCAGTATTTTTTTTTTCTGCATGTTAGTGTTGTTAAGAGCCAATAAAGTTATTTTTCATATAACTATCAGCCATATGCCCCTAGTGAACAACTTTTTAAAAATGTTTTTGTATTTGAACATGTAATACATTATACACCCCCCCCCCCACACACACACTCTGAGGTGTCCTCTTTTTCATCATCTCAGATCTGGTCACCCTAGTCATGAGCCAGGCTTGATTTGGTAACGGCGTGTGTTGTGTTGGCCAGATGTGGGCCCAGGCTTGATTTGGGTTAACACAATTGACATCTGTCCCATATAAGTTTGACTTGTGCTTGGGTTGAGCCAGACAGACTCATGCGAGTCAATGTTGTCATACAAGGCCAAATGTGGGCCATAACAGAACTGCAAATGTGTGACACATTTGTGCCATTCATTCATTGCTATGTGGGCTATGGGATAATGCCCCAAACATTTTATCCTTGCTAGGTTAGCACAAATGACTTAAAGCAGTGGTTTTCAATCCTGAAAAAACCCTTTGGCCGTGGTTCAGATATTCATGTACGTGTGTACATTTGAAAATGTGTGCGCTGGCTGCAGTCTGAGCTAGGTGAGTAGCTTAGGCCCGTCAAATAAAAATAGTGAATGTAGCCGCGGACGATGAGAAAAGATGAAAAGAACAATTGACAACTTTTTCGTTAAACATGTTAAGGCCTGAAGCGGAGAAGGAGCGCTTCTATCATGTTTGTTTTGAAGGATTCTGATTGGCTGACATGGGTGTTAGCTTTGTGTTACACTGCCATCTATGCGCTTGGCGTCTTTATGACAACACTCTACGGCGTATTTACGCGGATTCATGTGGATGAAAACATTTCTTAAAACGATCTCGTGTGTATGATATTTTTGAAAACAATGTAGGGGAGATATTCGTTTTTATAAATACCCGGCTACGTGTGGACTAGGCCTAATGCTCTGTGGCAGCATCAGGGGGTGGGGTCAGGTGATACAATGACAGGCTTCCTGCAGTTATTTTTCTAATTATTTTAAAAATATAAATTATGCACTCTAATATAATAAATGTCCCAATAGAAGCATATTATGCAGAACATTATACTCCAACTCCATAACAACATAGTGCAAGTTAATTCTTTCCTGTACTGTTGAGGTTTCTAATTAGGATGAGAAAATGTCCCCAATTGTCTTAATTATGCCTGTATTACTTTATCCAGCACTGTGGCTTAGTGGTTAGCACGTTTGCCTCTCAGCTGTGAGGTCTTGGGTTCGAGTTCACATCTGAGAAGAGTTTCCATGTTCTCCCCATGTCCACGTGGGTTTCCTCCGGGGACTCCGGTTTCCTCCCACAGTCCAAAAACATGGAGATCAGGTGAACTTGCTACTCTAAAAAATACCCTGGTGTGTGTGAATGAATGCATAAGTGTGTATGAATGTGTGCCCAGATATGGTTGGCACTCTGTCCTGGGTGATCCTTCTAGTGCTCAATGCAGTCCTCCAGGTGGACGGTCGCTTCCGGGTGAGAGTACGCTATACACGACTGGTTGCCACTTCTCGCCAGTGTGTGGTTGAGTGTGTTGATTGTAAAAGCGTCCTTGGGTATTTAGAAAGGCACTATATAAGTGTAACATTCATTAATTCATAATAAGGACTTTCTTTTTCTCCGCACAAAGGGATAAATAGCAGCACTACACACATATACACACGTACCTCCTCAGAAAGGGAGGATGGGGGATAGTGTCCGTCCACTAGAGGGAGACAAAAAAGAAAGTACAACATTGATTAACAGCGCTTTGTTCCTCAGTTTGTTATCCCTCATTAAAGACAAAATATTACAAATGTCCGATAATTACAAATACGATAATCACTACTTAGTACTGTGATTTATGTTTGGAAATATATATATATACAGTAAGCATTACTGATTGTGAATCAATTTCACTTGCTGTTGTGCAAATGGAACAGAGAACAGGTAGAAATGACAGGCAATTAGCAAGACAACCCCTATAAAGGAGTGGTTCTGCTGGTGGTGACCATAGACCTTTTCTCTTTTCTCATCCTTTCTGGCTGATGTTTTGGTCACTTTTGCATTTTGTCAGTTCTCTCACCATAGAGGTAGCATGAGGTGGCGTCTACAACCCACAGAAGATGCTCAGGTAATACACTGATACTGTAAACGATATTCACATAAGCTCATATATGCAAATCTTAATTTTTTTATTGGCTGATCCCACCATGAGGCCAGTGTAAGAATGATCCCCATAGGTCATTGTTGAAATTGTGTTTCTCATGCCCAAAGTTTTCTCTACAGATCACTTGCATAAACAAACACTGAGGGGACTCAGTGAAAGGTTTATTTCCTTTATTCATGTCTGGAATTGATTGTATTTAAGTTCCTTTGGTCACAATAACCAAAGTGTAAGAGTTTACGTGATTGTCCAATAAGGTCAGAAATCTACCAACATCTGAAAATTTTTACTGCACGACACACTCTCTCCTTTCCCAGTGTGCCAAGTAAGTATGCTAATATTCTCAGACTGGTCCACCAGTCACATATGGATGAGGAAGTCCATTCTCCATCCATTCACTACAAATTTGTACCATACTGATCTGTAGCATCAGATTCTTTTGAATTGTGATGAATCACATGCAGTGGCAGACAATTTTCTTAGGAGTGGCCAGATGGGGCCAATGAAAAGTTTGGGATGGCACACTAACTCTGAGTCATAAGTGACTTTTATGAATTCTGTTATGCTATTGCGGTATATACATGTATTAGGTGATTCATTCCTTTTCAAGTAGTTCAATTATTTCTTAAAAAGACAAATGTTATAGCTTAAAATGGAAGTACATTAATAGTAAAGAATTAATTATGTATGTATGTATGTATAAAAAGGAGGCCTCAAAGTATTTTAAATACAGATTTATTGTCCTGTTGCTGTGTCATTTTGTAAATGTAAGCCATGTCTTACATGTCATCTATGGGTACTGTACCACTCTTATGAAGCCACATCTGTTTCTGTGAAGAGTCCATGGAAAATACTTCATATGTGGCTGTTTGGGCCCCTCTGCTCTTGACAGATATCTAGGACAAAACAGGAGGATAAATCAGTCATCCTTATTCTATAATAATAATAAAAATAATAATAATAAGTAGCTGTCCTCTCTCCATAGTAATTACAGATTATGTGTAATATAGACCTACAACGCTGCACATGGCTGCTGTCTAATGCTAACGTTGTGTACCAGCATCAGGGGGCGGGGTCAGGTGATACAGCAAGGGCTTCCTGCAGTTATTTTTCTTTCACATCATGAATTATTTTTAAAATATAAATTATGCACTCTAATAATAAATATCTGATAGAAGCATATTATGCAGAACATTATACATATGCAACTTGATAAAAACATAATGCAAGTTAAATCTCTGTGGGGGGGCACTTGGGGTGGCCAGGATTTTATAGGGGTGGCCGTGGGTCCCCCCTTGATGGCGCCCCTGCTCTGGTGTGGTGGAAGCAGAGGAATCTCCAATATGTGAAGGGCATTGTCCTCTAGAACCAAGACTGAGAACCACTGCTCTAATGTAAACCCATATACATAAGGTGAAATGTGCATGATAGAACAGTTACTTAAGTTGGCAAATATGTTCTGTGGAAATCCTATAAATCATTTACTAAAAAAAGAAACGAGAGACTTCCAAAGAACAAAGTCTGAGTACATAGTTTAGGTCTGTTCTTTCCAATCAGGGTTGCCATGTCCAGAAAAATTCTCCAGTGTCACGCTGGGTTTGAGGAGGAATGAAGATGAGTGCAGGTAAAACATGAGTTTATTTATATAGCAATAGAGAATCGTGTGTGTGTGTGTGTGTGTGTGTATATATACACATAAATAAATAAAAACAAACATTGATGGAAACTCAGACAAGGGCTGTAACTCAATGGAAGCCTAGTAACTTAGTTTGAAAACCTAAGCAAGGTAGCGTAACCCTTAGCAAGGAGGCCAAGTAACCCTCGGCAAGATAGCTAAATAAAGATAGCCAGAAAGCTCTAAACAACCAAGCAAGAAGGACAAAATATTTGACCTGGAAGGTAGAGGGGCTCAGCTTACAGCATGTGAAGAACAATAACAAGCAGCAATAAGTAGAATGGGGAAGGCTTATAGCATACTGCTAACTGATCTAATGTGTGACCAGTGTGAGGTGGAAGGGGACAGAGCTGAAGTAGTCAAGGAGGATTCTGGGAAGTGTAGTGATCATCAGGGCAAGGTACATGGAGGAAAGCCAAGAGAGTGGGGGCTGATGGGAAATGTAGGCAACGCTGACAGGATTCAGAATGAACCAATGGGAATAAGAATGTGTGCGCAAGTGTGAATGAGAGTGGTGAGCAGACAAGGGAGCTTGTGAGTGAGTCAGCCAGACAGAGAGGGAGATGGAGAAGTGTTGGACGGACAGAGCTGGATAGGTAGGAGCGAGGTCATGACATTACGCCCCCCCTCCCCCAAGATGCAAGTCCAGGGGCACAGGCCAGTTGACTAGAAGGACCAGACTGAACAGCTAAAGGTGGGTCAGGACCACACAAGCTACACAAACACAACAGAAAGGCACCAAGGACCCAGGATACACAACACCTTAAACAAGAGACATTAGAGACCTAACATAAGAAAACCTAGTCCAAGGTACCAGTCAGCAGAGATGGTGAGATTCCCTTTACCAAAAATATGCAGCCGTCTTACAAACTCCATTAAACCGCCAACAAAGATCCAGTCATAAATTGGGTTCTGTCAACTCAGACCCTAACTCAATGACTACAAGTTCAGTGGACTTATCATTTAACAGGATAGGAGACTCAACTTGACTGAAGATCACCATGTATGGTTGCTGTATCAGAAAGGTTGATTAGAAGCGGACCATGTTCTATAAGCAAAAACTGTATAGGGGCCAATTCAGGGATCATCAGAGAACTATCTAGGTTTAATGCACAAAATGTAGCAGGACAAGAAGTACACTTAGGAGTATAGTTGGTAATGTCTGAACTAGGCCCAATGCTGAGGGAGACGGTTAATAAAGAGATCTGGTTTTCAACATTATCCATTAGACAGTACAACAAGATGGTCACAGGGTCAAATGTCAGGAAAACAAAATCAATAGGACAGTACACCAAGTTGTTTGAAGTAGATTTCAGAATCAAATCAATCAGGAAGACAATCCTCCTTTTGTTGAGGCATGAACATAATGTGGGTCTCTGGAAGGGCAATTAACATTGCCAAAACATCAAAAAGAGATGAGTCCTCACTGATCAAGATAGACCAAAGGACGTTCGGGACTGCCTGAAGAGGAAAGGACCGAATATTAGATGTGAACTCCTGAAGAAACTGGGGAGCAGTTTCCATGACCTCATGAAGAGATTGTAGAAGGGTGTCAGTTACCTCCTGGAGTAAAGGTGGGTTCATGCTAAAGGAAACAAGGCTTGGGTGAGGGAGTATATTGATCACCATTAAAAGTGCTCTTGCCTTGAATTTGGTGACTTCAGCAGATACAGGGACGTAGCGAAGCACAGGAGGGAGGTCAGCGACCACGCGGACCACCTGCAGGCGGATCTGAGACTAAAGGCAAGAAAAGGAAAGCTGTATGTTTTGCATGAGCACGTGAAAAATTTACACATGTACTTCCCTGTAGGCAAGGGTCATCGGCATGCTCATGGATGGCAGTGGGCATGTGGATATCAACATGAACAGCAGGCCCACTGTGAAGATGATTGCCAGTCGGCTCTGGGACACAGGCACAGAGGTGTCAGCAGGCACAGGAACTAAAAGAGAGTACAGATCTCTGAGGGGGATAGCTTCAACAGCAGTACAACAAATTAAGTTACTTACCTGTAGGGCTGAAGTGCTGGGTCTTCCCTCATGAGACTCCTTCTCTAGATCTGGTTCACGGTTGAAGTTAAGATCCAGACCGTCTTGCAGTGGAACTTCCTCCTCTGCAGTAAAGTTCAGCTGGAGAAGTGTTAAAATTCGTGAAGGATGTCCAAAATATAGGACATAGCTTCTCAGCTTCTAAGGTGCAGATATAGGCCTTCTCTGTGAGCTTTGAAACTACGAAGTATACATGGTCACCTTCGTGATCAAATTTGTCGTCATGAGCTTTGAAAGTTTAACCTCCTCCTGAAATCTGAGGAAGTTCTTGGGATCTCCATTAAAATCCTGAGGTACAGAAAATTCTAGTTCAGGGTTGTAGCCGACCCCAGCCAAAAGGAGTTTAGATACAGGTGGCGTATCTTGTTTCCAAATAAGGGTCAAACTCAATGCAAAAGTCATCCAGGAACTCAAAAGCTGAAGTAAAGTGTTCAGGATACATAGACCAGGATTCAGAGGACCATTCCCAGGCTTGATTTTTAAGTCCATGTAAAACTAGAGCCACAATCTTAAACTCAGTATCAAAACATTCTTATGGTCATGTACAAAGTCACTACAGTCCTTCACATAAGGCCAGAAGTCCTCTGGTTCTCCCTCATACAGTTCAGGTAGTATCGAAGTAAACTGACTACCCAGATAGCAACAGTACGTTGGCCCAACGTTGGTTAACGTCGTCATGGTCGCACATCGAATTTCGCCGTCGGACTAACGTTGGTCTGTGGTTGGCTGTATTTTCAAAATGCGTCAAAATGCCACCGTTTATCCAACGTCGGCTCCACGTTGGCTATGTTTGGAAGGAGGGGCGGTATAGAGAGCAAGCAATTCCCACCTCTCTCTCAGGACGACACTAAAGGTGTTTTCGGATTAAAATTCAATACTAATCAGCTCTCGTTATAACCGATTGATTTCCCCTACTGATACGAAACTGTAACGAATGAATAACAGCGCAGAACTGCGCAGAAAAAAAAGATCACTACATGCTCGGTGAGGCACGTCGCTCCAAAAGTTATTTCAGGTAAGTACACATTGAAACTTCACTCAATTTATAAATGCACAGCTGTCCCATACAAGTGAGTAGTAATGAGTAATACAGCAGGACAAGTGTGCGCGTGCATGACGTCACATGCAAAACGACCGTTATAATGTGGCTCGCGCGACATTTAAACTGACGGAATTGAAGCCGGTTGTGCCCAGTTGGCTAAAAAAGATGACAATAAAAACGCTACAAATTTTGATCTACACTCACCAAAAAGGTATTCCAAGTATTTATTCATTTATATGTAGATATTAAATCAATTTTAAAGAATCACTGTAAATGTATAATAGTAATTTGATCAAGTGCCTGAATTGAAACACAACGTTAATTTGTAAATGCTAAAAGCTAACATCTAACTTTCAAGCTTTAAAATATTTTCCTCTACATCGTCTACACAGCTAGTTTAATGATAATATGTAAATGTCACTAAGAAATTTTAACTAAATTATAGATGTATATTTACTTATTTATGAACCTTATGGAAAAACCACTCACATCTAGTTTTAAACATCGCAAAAATAACAGTAGAAAAAATCGGTTGACCCGTGTTGGCCGAAGTTAAGGCAGTCAAATTTACAGCGCGCTCGGTGTAATATTGCCAGCAAAACGTACACTGCAGTACGTGCGCGTGTGAACAGGACGACATAATGAGTAATGATGAGTGAACATACCCTGTCGACACGTAAATATTTAACTCACTTCAAAGTTACACATGAATGGACTTTATTGAAAACCTCGC
>BRDA01055495.1:0-41530 GCA_036984385.1 Crenuchus spilurus | reverse complement strand
CCATGTAGCCACCCTGCTGCAGGGTTGCCAGGTCCAACTAAAATATCCAGCCTAAAGTCAGTCTAAAACCCGCCCTTTAGAAGCTTAAACTAGCCTAGAATATGTCTGTCACACGTTTGAAGCGAATGGCAAAACAACTGTGTACGAGTGCACGACGTAGCATTTTGTTTATAAGGGATTTATTATGATTATTGCTATTTATCTTAAAGTCATTAATAATATGGTAACATGAGTGTTTTATTCGTTCTTTTATAAGTGTTAAACCGTGAACCTGGCAACGGCAGAGTCTCGTGCAGCCTGCTGTTGGAAACATTGCCTGTGTTGCCAGGTTCCAACTTTTGATTTGGAACCAACTTTAATTGAGGCAAAATGAGAGGGCAAGTGCTTGGAATGTAGTTTTGGAATTTGTATATGGAGTTGGAATTACAGTATATGTCTCGCATGCTTTAAAAATACTTTGGCTGTGCTGGCGTACTTTTGTAACCGGTCACGAGAGACACCAATAAAGCACGGCGAGCCGCATGTGGCTCGGGAGCCGCGCAATGAGTATCCCTGGTCTAGTCAGAGGGTCGGCACAATAGTAAAGGTCCTGTACAACTGCATGTTTATTGTATGTTGTCAAATGTCTTGTGTCCTGTGTTGCACTTGGTCCTGTAGGAACATTGTTTAGTTTCATTAGGTACTGTAACATGTACAGCTGAATGACCATAAAAACCTCTTGAACTTAAATGTAAACTTGGGCCTTGATTAGAGTGATCACTGAGTGAGAGAACTGTGCAACCCTTCAGTCACTTTATCACAGTAAACCTGCGTATATGCTGGCTGCACACTGGGCAACTGTTTGCAGAACAGAAACACTTCAGAATAATCCCCCACTGATCCTGGCAAACATGCACATATTTCATTAAAAAAAAAAAAATAAATAAATCAAGCACACTTTCCCTGATGAATAGCATTTCCATGAAGTCAACCAAAAGCTTCTCTCTTGGTGCTGACCGCTAGCTGTGCAGTCAATAGCTATTTCAGGATGATTTGCTCACCACCTAACAATGTAATGAATCGAACGCCGCAAACATAATCTCATAGAAAAGCTGTCAAATGAAAAGCTTTCGGGCGCTATCCCGTGGGTTTGGCCGTAGGAGATTTTACACCTTGTTGAGTCAGCTGGCCCAAGCTAGCGCTAGCATGGCGCTTTGCCAAATCCTTGGTGGAGGTTTCTAGAAACATCTGGCATTTATCACCTCATATAAAACACACACATGCTCCAACATTTGCACACACTCCCACCCCATATCACTGCCATATGCAAATCTGAGTGCATTATGCATGTGACCACCTCTCCACAAATCAATGCTAAACAGTTTGCTAACATCACGCTAACGTGATTTATACACTCTGTGAGGCCACCAGGTTGTGTGTTTTCAAGGCGATGTAAAAAAGAAACGTCAAAGATTTACTTTCTGGAAGAAATCTGTGATGATAAGAGTAATCTGATAGTTATACTGTGTATTGTAAATTATCTGCCTTTCTAATGGTAAACAGAGCCTGATGGACATATTACTAAGAAGTATTTTTGCAATTATTAAAATAATTTGTCATTTTATAAAGGAAATAGACATTCAAGTAGTTACTATTCAATAGGACCTCGCCATTATTGTTAGTGATAACAAAAACATGATATAACAACATTATTTGTTATATGAATGACACTAGCAGATAAATTCTACAAACAGCAGATTCAATACAAAACAAAAAACATGACAACAGAAAACTGTTCATAAGTAAATGAGAAGATATATAAATACAAATTAAATTAAAATTGATTACATTTTTGGAACATTTTAAGTGTCATTATTTAGAAGTCAAAACTAATTAAACAAAAGAGTAAATAATATTTTAAAAAGCTGAAATAAATCAGCCTTAAATCTGTTCATACAGAACACAAATCAAATGTAATTCTCTGTGTAAGTTACATAATTATATTGTTTATTGTTCAAATCTAAGTCCCTTCATTTCTAAACAGTCTATTTTTATTGTTGCTGTTTGACTTTTGAATTAACACTGAAATAACGAGATATTCATTATTAATGATATACAATTTGAAAAATAATATAATTAAAAGTGAAAGGCCAGCAGTGTGTGTGTGTGTGTGTGTGTGTGTGTGTGTGTGTGTGTGTGTGTGTGTCCTTGTATTTCTCCATGATGGGGACTGAAAGTCCTCATAATGATAGGAATGCATGTCAGATCAGTAAAAGTGGGCACATGTGGTTGGTCCTCACATGAAGGTTTATGTAAATTTTTACACAAGTTCTCACTAGTATAGTACTACTAAAGTGTGTTTGTGTGTAAGTACCAGGACTATATCATTTTGTGGGGACCAAAATCTGGTCCACTCAGGTTTGGGGACCTTTCTTCCTTGCCAGGAATACAAAGCTGGTCCCTGCAGTGTAAATGAATATTTTTAAGGTAAAGACATGTTTTGAGGTAATTCTATGTAATGTCCCCACAATTCACAGAAACAAGTGTGTGTGTGTGTGTGTGTGTGTGTGTGTGTGTGTGTGTGTGTGTGTGTGTGTTGGAAAGTCTCCACTACTAAACTGAACGTGATTGGAGGGGGAAACAAGGAGTCCCATGTTTCCCCTCAGCGGCTCCACCGATCAGGAGGGAATTCGTTGTTCTTTTTTCAAACTGTCAGGCAAGAGGAGACTAGGAGGGGGAGAAAGTGTACTTAAACCACTGCACCGCCGCTTAATGCTATTTATTACATTTCCCACAGACACGCATGGAGTGGCTGCGTGTAATTACAGCCATTGATCTCTCGCACAGAGACAGCCAATCAAGACAGATCCTTGTTTCCTTCCCCTGGTGCACAGAGACTGACCAGGAGTGAATTCGGGTGACTTAAAGATGGGGCATTATTTAAGGCCAGCCAACCTGCCCCCACCCTGCCGCTCCCCGGAGTGACATTAGAGCGCATTAGGTTCCGTGGATGTTGAGGCACTTGTCACAGTCCGAAGGCATCTATCTGTGTAGTGCAGGGCCTCAATCAATAGATAAGTAATCTGCAGCAATGGGAGAAAGCGAGGGGCATTACTCACCAGGCCCTGAACCCAGGGAGCCAACACGGTTCATCAGGACACACACTTATCCATTAGCTAGCCTCCATTGCCTCAACTGCACTAGTGCATTGGCATGTTCTAAAAAAAGGCAATAGAGACCTTCAGACTCCATACTAAATCCAATATAGTTAAAAGAGCTGCTCAGAGAAATGATCATTTACACAATATTCCCTTTACCATAAACACTTCTGTTAAGGCATGTTTAGTGTCTAAAGTCTGCTTCTTTAGTTTTGGCCTAGGTTAACGTGAGACATTTATAATCTGATTTTAATTACTTATATTCTTTAATTACTTTGATATTTTGGCCTGCAAGTTTTCAAATGATCAACACTGAACCAACTCTAAAATGTCTGGTCTGACCAGCAATAGATGTCTTATCTGATGTGCTGCTTCCATGTATCAACCATTATCCTTCTGATTTTTATTTCATGATTTACTTCCCGTGGGAAAATGAATGCTAATGTTTGTGTTGAAATGCATTAAAGGGGATTGGGATACAATAGCAGTCACCTGGGAACGACCTGGCATAGCCAAGCAAAGCTCAACTGCCTCAGCATCCAGTCTCCTGACTAGAGGAACTGGGTAGCATCTAGAGATGCACAAGGCATTGATAGTTTGATGCTTTTTTGATACTACAGTGCTTCAAATGATTCGATTCTGTAATACTGAACATGGAAACTCCACTCAGATGTGGACTCAAACCCAAGACCTCAGCGCTGAGAGGTGAATATGCTAACCACTAAGCCACCATGCCGCCCTATAGTCAAATCAGCACATGCAATTTGATTCACTTATTCAGAATACTGATTCAGAGCATCTGAATCAAATTGCATGTGCTCTGAATCAGTATTCTGAATAAGTGAATCAACTTGTGTGTTCTGATTTGACTCGGATGGGCGACGCACTCAAGCCAGCTGGAGCAGTATACAACAATTCTGAGCGCGCACGCGGATGTTTTGTGTGAGCAAGAAGATTCTTGCATGCACATGAACGGTTAGTAAAGTTAATGGCTCTGCCGCAGAGCTTTCTTAAGTGGTTAGTGAAATATTTCTTTAGTAACTGTTTACATCGGCGATAAGTTAGTTACTCGCTTTCACGTGTGAACTCACGATGATGCTCACGTGTTCACGTTTCCATCTCAGGCTGTAAAGCATGTAGGCTATCTAATCAGTCAGTTTAATGTGGCTGATTTTAAACAGTAAAATATTAGTGTTTACAACAGCAGTGATTATAACTTCAAATGATCATTGTTCATCTCACTTTTTACTCAGTAGTCAACTTCCATCACTCCATCTGTGATGTTTGTCCTGGTCTTGTTCTGTTCTCTGTCCCTTCACATTCAGTGTCTGTCCTTCGCGCACATTCAGATTAGTTTGTAGTTCACTTCCTGTTTCAGCCCCATTCATGTCGTCATTCACCATATCACTCCTGCACTACAATTCCCACTATGCACCTCACCTCCTGATGTCACTTCCGGTATTACACTCACCTGCACCACATTTCGTAATCACAGCAGTTTAGTTAAAAGCAGAACTTTCCAGCTAATCCTTGCTCAGCGTTGTTTTCGTTTTCCTGGTTTTCTTTCATTGTTCTCTTCGTATGCAGCCCATTTCACTCCCTGTGTATGGTTTGTTTGTTCTTATCTTGGTTAGCTATCTTCTTTAAAGTTTAGTGTCTGTTCTGAGTGTGTTAGTGTTTGAATTTTGTTTCTATATGTTCTCCCCCTCGCACGTTATTCCTTAGTGTTCTGGTCTGTATTGATTCTGTGTTTCTGTTTGGGGTTTGTCTTGGTTTATCTTGTTCATCATAGTGTTTATCTCTTGTTTTATGTCTGATGTTTCAGTCTTAAGTTATGTTTGACTCTTAGCCTTGTTTCGTAGTTATGCCTATGTCCTGTTTCTGTCCTAGCCTTGTCTAAGTTCCCATGTTCGTAGAGTCCTAGCCCTGTTTGATTCCTAGCCTTGTTTCTGAGTTTTTGCCTTAAGTTGTCTTTATTCTGAGTTTGTTTATTCCTTTTCTTTATATTAAAGTCTAATTCCTATTACCTTGCGTTCACCTTCTGTCTATCTCTGTTTATCCCACTTAGCTGGGGTCCCACGTTACACCATCAAGTTCATCCAGTCAGGCTACCATTACATCTGTGCCAGCCAGACAGGTGAGGAACCTTAAACAGACGACTCACTAACATCTAATTACTGAACCAGAAAAGCCTTGTTTGAAGTATGTATTATATAGTAATTTTATTGCTTTATTTAACGAGGTTTAATTTGAATTAAATTTTAAAAATCAGATTTCAGTTTTAATAAACAATTAAATTTCAGACTAATTACTTTATATTTTTGCCAAAGTATCGTTTTGGTATTGAGAATCGCAATACTATGCTTAGTATCGGTATCGAAGTCAAAATTATTGTATTGTGACCATCCTAGTAGCAACACCTGTTAGAAACCAAATAACTAAAGTCTATCTGAGGTTAATTCACAAACTGCTGTTTGCAAGGTAAACATTTTAAGACTAGAGTTAGCATAATGCTTGTGTATATGCTAACACGGCTTGTTAGCTACATTACCTTCATAATTTTCAGTACAAATCTAAAAAAGCAAACTCCAGATACCAAACATGTCTTGGCCTATTGTGTAAATTTGTGCCATTTAGAAAGGCTAAAACTGATCAAAGCCAGTGGGAACGAACTTACTTCACTTACTAGTTGTGGCCATTAAAGCAGAAATGTACAGTACCAGTCAAATGTTTGGACACCTTCTCATTCAATGAATTTTTGTTTTTTGGTTCCTACATTATAAATAAACACTGAAGTCATCCAGACTGTGAGTGAACACATAATGAATCATGTAGTAAAAAGTGTTAAACAAACCAAAACATGTTTTAGATTTTACTTCAAAGTAGACACACAACTGTTGTCTCAAACACATTAAGAGACAAGAAATGCAAGTCATGAGCTCCTGACAAGGCACAGCTGTTAACTGAAAGCCATTCCAGGTGACTACCTCATAAAGCTGACTGAGAAAATGCCAAGAAAGCTGAGCAAGAGGTGCCTACTGTGAAGAATGTCAAATATAAACATGTTCTGGTTTGTTTACTTGTTTGTTTACTAAATAATTACACGTGTTTATTCATAGTTTAGATTACTTCAGTATTAATCTACAATGTAGAACATGTTTAAATAATAAAAACACTGAATGTGTCGGGTACTGTATGTTCTGACATTCTGGTGTAGCCCTTATTTGCTCACACATTCTCTTCATTTGACATTTTTTGGTTTACACTGCGATGCTACTGTAAAAGAAAACAAATATGTAAAACTTGTATCTGACCTCAGTATACTCGGTCCAATATATCATTATGCATGTGAAAACATTAATATTTCTCAAATACAGACAAATAGACTCACTGGCTGTTTTATTCCACAGCTATTTGAACACTAGATATTTTCCTTCAAAATGGTTGCCACTTGAAGCCCCTCTTATTTATGGCATGCAGGACTAAATGGAACCTGAAGAGTGGGATATTTTGTCCATGGAATGAATGATGAATGGCGACCTAGTGCTCTTAAACGAATGAAGATTCAGGTAAGTCCATTCATGCGTAGATAGAAAACAAGGGCATGTTCATCCCATTAGATCCTGCACAAAACTCCCATGCCTGAGACAATGCATAAAGCAGATGTACTGTTAGGGCTGTTTTATTTGAGGGTTGTTGCAAAGTGCTGCTGCTTTTAGATGAGGCTACTAAAGAACTGTACTTCAGAATAAGGCTCAGAAACACTGACGTTACAGCTCCTTTTCACAATGCACACTCCATCCAGCTCCAGAGGAGTATTATTCATGGTATTGAGTGGCAGTCATTAAAATAAAATAATTTATGTATCTATGTACATTTAACTTGTGTGAATAATATTTTGATTTGTAAAAATGCAGTAAGCCTTATCCAATACCCACTATGGACTTTTTCTCCTTATATGACTTTTCCAGAGCAGCCATACATTTTTTTTTTTTTTTTGTGCCTCCAACTAAAACATGAAATGTCTCCACAATAGTAGGCAACATATAACACATCCCAAATCACCATATCATGTACAACACATGGCAGTATGCAATTATATCTGCAATTAGTCAACTTATTCTATATATATTGCACATTGATCTGATCCCTGCCAGAGCTCAGAACAATACAATCATCCCTAAGCAGAACGCAAGAACAATTAGCAGTTTGACTCGTTATTATTGACTTGATTATGGTTCTGAACACAATACTTTCTACTATAAATTATTTTAATGTGCAAACAATCTCCACATGCACACACTCCACTACAGAATCGACTTTACTTCTGCCCTTACGGTGGCTGCAATATCATGTGGGGTTAAGGATGCTTGTCTCCAAGCTTGATTTAGGCCACTTGTCTTCTACTGTGTAGTCATACTGCATCAAACACCTGAACACTCCACAATCAATCTCCTCAAGTCTGCCAGACAAGACTGGAGGTGTGCAGTAACAAGTTCAATTTACTAATTTCACATGAGTTTCATATAAATATTCAGTACTTCTCTAAAATTGTAATGGGATTCATTTACTCATTACTAGTTGGAAAACATAATGAACGTTACACTTATATAGCGCCTTTCTAGACACCCAAGGACGCTTTTACAATCAACAAACTCCATTTACACACACTCAACCACACACCGGCGAGAAGCGGCAGCCAATCGCGCACAGTGTACTCTCAACCAGAAGCGACCAGTCCACCTGGAGGACTGCATCGAGCACTAGGGGGATCACCCAGGACAGAGTGCCAACCACATCTGGGCATACACACATACATACATTCATACACACACCAGGGCAATTTTAGAGTAGCCAATCCACCTGATCTCCATGTTTTTGGACTGTGGGAGGAAACCGGACGCAGACACGGGGAGAACATGGAAACTCCGTTCAGATGTGGACTCCAAACCAAGACCTCAGCGCTGAGAGGCGAACGTGCCAACTACTAAGCCACCGTGCCACCCAAATGAAATGTCATTCTTCATTAATTTTCTCTGTCACACGTTCTGTCCTTGATGTATTGCTTTATGTACTGTCTCTTTAAGAGTTCTGTTTTGTCTAGCCCCGCCCTTGATTTATCCACCTGTTGTCAATTTCCCATTGTGTATTTATTCCTGTGTGAGTGTCTTTTCGCTGGTCTTATTGTCATATTGTCTGAGTGTGTTCTGGTTATGTCAGTGTAGTATATTGTGTAAGTGCTTGTGACTCTTCACTTTATTAAACACTATTAATTTTTGGATCCTGTGTTTGCGTCCTTCCCTCTGGAGTGTGACACTCTGTATTACTTTATAAAATCCAAACAAATAACTAGAATTCAAAGGAACTCACACTATGATCTGAGGATCGTGAGTTCGAATCCCGATCATGCGGTTTGCCATCGGCAGCCGGGACCTGTGAGAGCAAAAATGATCTGTGTTCTCTGCGGGCGAGTAAGATGGCACTCTCTCCCCAACATTACTAAGTAACGTCAGCTGCCTCAGGCATCTGCCAGGCGATCCGCCATAACTAGGGATCCTGCGCTGTCCTCTGAGCGCGTTGGCTGCCCGGCAGCAGTTGAAAAAGAGGCGAAGCTTGATTTCACATGCATCAGAGGAGGCCTGTGTTAGTCTGCCTTACAGGTGATAGAAGGAGTCAACAAATGGGCAGGTTGATTGGCTAAAAATGAAATAAATGAATAAAAAGATATAATGATGCTCTGTTGTGAACAAAACACAGGCACTTAATTAAAATGAAAGGTTGATTTTGTATGTAATACCCAACAAGCCTGTAAAATCAGATAAAACAGCTTCAGCTCTAAATAAAAGATGTTTTAAATGAAACATAAAGCATACAGAGCTCCTCCTGAAGGCAAATCCAGTCTGACATGTTCAGGTGGGGTTGGAAGTCTGTTTTTATATTAGCCAAGTATTAGCCTGATCATACTCACAGACCAAGTCATGCACTTAGCTATAGCACAGCTGCACAAATACAGAACAAGTAGCCATTTAAATGAACGTATCCATGTTCACAGGCCCCTATATCCCCAGGGTGCTATGTACCCAAGGATCTGGTTCTGAGGTTCCTATGTTTCCAGGGTGCTAAATTCATAGGGTTCTATATTCATAAGGTCTTATGTTACCAAGGTTATGTGTTTCCATTGTGTTATGTTCCCGGGGTCCAGTTTTATGTTCCCCAAATCAATAATCTGTTATCACTCAATATCCCACCTATTGTGCTTGAATCAAAATTGGCATATTTATTAGTGTTTGGGACAAATTTAACTTAACCCTAACATTTATTTCAGGTTCTCATATGGTGTTATATAGAGCTGGTGGACCCTGAATCATGGGAATGATCCCATTTCCATGATGCTGAAGCATCATTCTGAGCTAGTTCAGTTTTCTGCATGTGTCTAAACTGCTGACGTTCATGAAGAATGCCTGATATCTATTTAATGCTTTGGCAATTACACCAAATGACATATTCTGTGTCTATGATCCTGAAACATCTTAGCGGCAAAGTGAGAGGAGAAAAAGACAATGCTCAACAGCTCGAGTACTAGGTTGGATAAGCTAACAGCACTTAAAAGGATAAGGAAAACAAACCAAAATCTATGTTTAAATGCTCCATCTGCTAGATAATGCCTGTAGTAATTCCAGCAGGCAGAACAAGGCTCAAAAACACGGCTACCATTCAGCTTCAAATAGCAGAAGCTATCTGTTCTATTCAGTCCGATCCGCCATTGTGTGACTCCTGGTATTGATTAACAGTCAGAAAAAAATGAAAAGATAAAAAGTAAACTGTACACACTGATGTGAGTTTAGCGTCGTGAATAGCTTCTCGATTTGTAAAAACACAATAATCCATGCACGTCTTAGCTGATAGCCGCTACGAGGCTAATGACAAAAGCTGTGTAAATGAAGGTTTTTGATTCAGCACATTTTTCCCTTATCTCGTCTTCAGACAATGCGTTCCCAAGCACAGAGATACACTTCTTCTTCTTCTTTTAAGTGCCGTTTCTTAGTCTTGGTCTCTAAAACAACATAATGCATTATGAATTAATAAACGTTATCAGGTTTTAAAGCTGAATGCATTGGAGGAATTCAATGACTCAACTTTTTTTTTACTCCATTAGAGAGGAACCCATGCTGTGTTCAGGTTGAAGTGTAACAGTTTTAGTAAAAGTAGCTTTTACTAACCCCTGCACCTGCTTTTACTAACACCTGCACCAACCACATCTGCCTTGGTGGCTAATTCTTGTTCCTCGAAGCCTTTAAAAACCAGGGCACATCTGAAAGAAAGTTGATGTGGGAAAACGGGCCTTTCATTGTATGTCACGGAGATGAAGCGAAGCAGCGAGTTTATTCACCCTCTGACTCATTCAGCCGCTCTTGATGCAGCATCTGTTAGAAACAAGGGAGCCTAAATAAGCTCCGAATGGGAGCTGAAAGCTTTTCATGTCAAATCTATGAGCATTCATCATCTACGGACGCTGGTCAGCTACATTAGCGCTATGATCACATTTAAGTCCAATAAAGGAAGATTAATGCGGTTTGTTTCCGTGCATGCCATGGGAGGCCTGGGGGACGAGATGCTGAACCTCTTTATTTGATTATCGCATCCAATCAATAGTCTCTCTCTCTCCCTCTTGTGTGCACTTATTCTGTCTTTTTTAGCCCCGAAACACACGTGGGTGCAAAACGCCATTCGCCCGCTTTACACGGAGGCCGTAAATAATTCAGCACCTGATTCAAGCAAACCAAATCAAACCCCTCTTCTCTGAAATCAAGCGTCGCTTGTCAACAAACTTTCAGCCTCATTTTCTGAACCCCAGACTTTTTGGAAGCTGCAACAGTGAGGCAGCTGGGAGGAACATAACAGGTTTATTCCTGGCAGGGGAAAAGAAGGCATAATTTAACTCAGAATGATGTGGATGAGATGTCTGGAAGTGCGCTGATGCGCTGACAATTCCGGCTT
Source organism: Crenuchus spilurus (assembly GCA_036984385.1). Classification (NCBI taxonomy): domain Eukaryota; kingdom Metazoa; phylum Chordata; class Actinopteri; order Characiformes; family Crenuchidae; genus Crenuchus; species Crenuchus spilurus. The sequence goes on along the minus strand of BRDA01055495.1, from coordinate 30,395 downwards.
TTGAAAGACTTTACAAAACTCGGAGGAAGGAGGAATTGGAAATCACTTAGGTCATACAAATCTGAATACGTGTTTAGCACTCCCCCCCCCTCGCCTCGCCTTCGTTCACTTAAAAACAAGCATTGAAGTTTGGGAGCCCTCCTTGTCTCTTAAAGGAGACGCGGCGCTTCCACTCCGCACTGCGTGAGCCTCCGTGCTCTAAATATTGAGCAACGTGGCAACATTGAAATTCAATCCTCAGACATACACACAGATACTGTGATGTGTACACATGGATACACTTATTTGTGACATTTAAAAAACACTGTTTCTACAGGCCTTTCAGTGGCCTCCTTTTCAAATTTTCTTCAATTTTCTGTTCTTTATGATGCCTGACATTAAAAGATAAATAAATATATTAAAACATCCCTACACGTCTTATAAACAATAATAATCACAATAGCTGTCTGCTACTACTAGCATTTGTACTATGAATGCTAGCAATATGACTAATTTGACTAATAACATCATGAAATAATGAATATATACTAAAAATAATCCCCATGTCAATTAATACTAATACAAAACATCTAATTATACTAATACTAATATGGCTAATGAGGCTAATAAAACTGCTACTACTGCAGTAATAATAATTTAATACCCTAATAGGACTAATGATAATTACTCAGCTACTGCTAATAATAATAACTATGGTGTTAATAAGACTTAATTAATAAGACTTAAGACTAATGTTAAAAAAAACATTAACATGAATGACAGTACTACTAATTATACTACTGCTAATAATAATAATAATAATAATAATAATAATAAATGATAATAATAATAATCAGACTAATACTATGCTACTGCTACTAATAAAAAGGCTAATAGGGCTAATAACATTACTACAAGCACTAGTAATAACAATAGTCTGTACTGTAATAGCTGTATAGCGCTGTAAGCTCTATCAGAGTACAATACACTGTGAGGTTCCTGCCAGTCCACTGCTATTGTTCTCCGGTCCAAATAAATATAAAGCATCTATGGAACACGTGTTCAGTATTTCTATTCCACAGTCGGACTCCAGTCCGAGCTTCTGAAGTCGTATTCTGTGAAAAAACAAAAGCAGCAAAAACATCTTCTCAGGAAACGGGTCTGCAGGCCCATGCAGCTCGTCCAGAGGGTCCATGTTTCTGCCCACTCTCCCCCACACCCACAGACATGTTAGAGTAGCATGTTGAAGGCCTAAGCATGTCAAGAGAGAAGAAAAAGCTCAGCCTCTCCAATAATGGTAATCAGCTGGATGTGAAAATAGGTCAATACTGGAGGCCCGGCGTCAGGCCAACGCCACCACTCTGCCAGCTTCTACAGCGGACCTCAAACACACTCAGAGCCACAAAACGGGAGCCACGCCAAAGTGCCCACACACATGCAGTCTGGCTGAATGACCCAAACAGCAAGGTAAGAATGCCACTCAGCACTACAGAGGTGCTTACTATGATACACAAATACAGTACCGGGCAAAAGTCTGACACAGCCATAAACACTGTTTAAAGCTAATTATCTCAGCAATACATCTGTGTCTGCCTGTAGAGACACTACAGAACTATAGAATAGAGACTGTTAAACAAAAACAGTTCTGTGTTCTAGTTTGTCAGAGAACGGAGCAATTAGAAGAACACAGGTTTGATTCCAGGTCCTCTCGCTGCACTCTAGTCATTGCATGAATTTGTTCAATTTCACCTGCAGCTCATATGATTTAATTTAATGAAATATTGATTGACTACTGGATGGTACTGACCTTCCCTCAGAGCACAGGACATGGTGAAGCTAACACGCTCACATATATCATCTGTTTAATTTACTGACCACCTTTATATACGTGTTGTACAGAGTGGCAGACTTAACCAACATGCAAACCATGCAATTGCTTGTGGCCCCAGAGATCAGAGGGCCCCCTGCTGGCCAAAAGAGGTTGGCAAAAAATTGAAAAAAATTACTAAACACATATTTGTTTTTGGTGGTACTATACACCATGGACATAATGTGGGAGTGGAAGTGGGGGGCAGGAGCTTTTTCAAATTGTAGTTTTGGTCCTCTGCAGTTTTTTCCTTTCAAAAACAGTGTTACACTATATTAAAAATAAACAGGTCGAGCACTAGGACCCAGCAAATAACGGCCACTCAACTAGAAGCCTGTTTTACTTTAGACCGCCCACAAGCTCAACAATTGGCACACATGTTTCTTGCTAACGTGTGATTGGCCGTCCCAGCTGTCTGGACTTGCAAATTAATGTTTTGCAATCTGGCCAGCAGTTGGTGTTCACCTGCAACTGTGAGTTGTTTACATGTTAGACGTTTGTTCTGCCTGTGTCAGGTCAGCTAGACGTTTTTTAATATCAGAGGTTTCATATTTCATCATAGAGGTTTCCTGGGTGATCCCCCTAGTGCTCGATGCAGTCCTCCAGGTGGACGGTCACTTCCGGTTGAGAATACACTGTGCGCGATTGGCTGCCGCTTCTTGCCGGTGACTGTGGTTGAGTGTGTGTAAATGTAGTGTGTTGATTGTTATGTGTCCTTGGGTATCTTGAAAGGACTATATAAGTGTAACATTCATTCATTCATTCATATTAAAACATTAACACCTGAATCTGTGTCTGTGTGTGTGTGTGTCTGCCAGTCTGTGATAAGCCATCCATTTACATGTCTCAAAGTTTAACTATTGTCAAAATAATTCAGAATTTTGGCTAAAAAATGATGTAGAATTTTATGTAAATGAGGTCTACTAACCATACAGTCCCAAAATAAGTGTAACATTGTTGGTAATGAATTGAGTTTAGTAGGAAATTGACTATCAAAGTGAAACACAGAATTGGGTGATAATTTTATATTAAATGCTTTTAACAGTTTATTAATATTTAATCATTAGCATTTATTAGTCATTAATATTAATATTATTTTATTAGTAATAATGATTAATAGTTATTATTAGTATAATATTAAAAATAACTAATTCTTAATAAAATATGAATAATACTGTTTAATAAGTAATGTTTAATATTTATTTATAATAATTAATATTTATTATTTATAATAATTAATAATTAATTAATAATAATAATAATAATAATAATAATTTAATTTATGTTCAAGCCTGTACCGCACCATAACTATAAAAAGAATCTGTTTGATCAGGGCCCAAGACATAACATTGCTTGGGGCCCCAGAACTTCCAAATCCGCCCCTGGTTGTAGACAGACGTCTAATATAATAAATTTATATGTTGAAATGGAAAAATAATGAAAGACAGAGTATAGTTCATAGAAAAGTAGACGATAACACATTTTCGTGCTCACATAAAGTCAGTAAACAAAAGTAAAATTCAGAGTCAGGCTTCAGTATGTATAACAGTACATGTAGTAAAAGTGGATGTCCATGAACTTTAAATGTAAGTCAGCTGAAAAAAACTATTTAGCTGGGGTTACAGTCTCTATTCTAGTGTGTAGAGTTTACTGAGCCTAATATCTCTTATTTTAATGTATACAGAGTTATACTTCCTAACTTCAGACACCAAACATGTATGATTACATTTTCAGGGACATCCTTTCCTCTCCTCAGGAATAATCACTGCTCTTTTCTGGGCTTGTCAGAAAGGGACAGGGTGGTGATGTGGAGGTAAGTCACTGTAAATAACACCGTCCTTACACCTCCCTGTAGGAAGGGTGAGCTTGAGTCACACCCAGAGGGGACTGGACACTCTCCGCCTTCTCTCAACTCTTCCACCTTCATCACCACATACACACACACACACACACACACAAATTCAGATGAAACACACAGCCAAATCCTCTGAGAGAGAGCAGTGGAAGCAGTGTTGCTAAGAGATCAGAATTCCTAGGAGGATGAAAGACAGACAGAGAGCGAGAGAGACGGAGAGAGAGATACAGACATAAAGAGATGGAGAGACAGGGAAAGGGAAATCGAGTAAGAAAGACAGAAAGAGAGATATAGAGTGGTGGAATAAAAAAGAGAGGTTGTTGGGACCCCCCACTGGGCTATGCAGCACTTACAGTCTGATGGGCTGGAAAGTGACCTCAGTGGAGTGTATTTCTCTCTTTCTGTAAGTGTGTGTGTGTGTGTGTTTGTGTGTGTGTGTGTAGGGGGTGTCATCCAGGGGGAACAAAAGGAGAAGGGCCAACTTCTCCCTGAGACATGAGTCATCCCTCAACAATACACACACACACACACACAAATATGCAGCACACAGGAGTTCCCTGTATTTGTACTAATTTTACACATTAAAAAACACTGAAAGCATAAAAACTTTAAAATAACATAAGTAATGTATAAACATCTATAACTTTATGTTTCTGCCCTTTGCCTTGATGCACCTTTTTTGTTTGGTTTATTGCTCAAATGCTGTTCTACAGTAGATCAGGAGACTTAATGGAGATGCCCCTAAAACTGGTTAGCATAGCATAAAGGAGGCCTGAGATTCTTCTGCAGTCATTCACAAAATAAAAGACCAGAACACACTTAGTCCTTCATATTGAGATTCCAGTCTTTAGTGAATGTGTGACAAACATGAGCACAGCGTGAGACCTGATGAGATCTGAAGTAAAACTCGTGTGAGATTAAGAAAGACTTTTTCTCAGCAGAAACATCTGAGTGGCAGGAGATTTAAGCTAAAGTCTCATTTGCGTTTCCATGTGATCTCATTGCTATCTGGAGAAACTTCTGAGACGTTCAGGAGATCTTTTGGACTTTTTCCTATAGATACACACTACTGGCATTGTCTCAAGAAGCTTCAGGACAGGAATGAAGAAGATCCACACACGCTGAGACTCTGCTGCTGAAAACTACTTTAAAAGCTACTGTTTTGGACTTTAGACTTTTGGCTTGGAAAGAAATTCCTAAGCATCAGCTTTAGCTTTTTTACTTCAAGATCAAAATCTTTTGACTGGTAGTCCTACAAGTAGCAAAACAAGTAAAACATGCCCAAACGTGCTTTCATCCACTTTTGCCTACTGTGTTACTTCAATGGGAGCAGATCAGGTTACTGGCAAAGCTGATGCAGATGAAGACTGGCTACGGGCAAACGGTTTGGGCAAAATTAAATTGTTTCTGCAATTCCTGCGAGAAAAAGCTGGAGCGTGACCTCGGTTGGCCCGAGCAGGGTTCCGTTCTGGAAGACATTTCATGTTTTGCAGGAATGTTTCCTTTTCCTTGAACAGTTTTTTTTTCTGAAGATGGATGGAGTGCCTCAGCTGTGGAGGCAGCTCCCTGTGGTGAACTTGGGGTGAAACTACAGAGAAAAAGAGTTCGCTTTGACAGGCGAGGTTAGTGGATCACACTGAAAAGCTGCTGCATGTAAATACGATATTTTAACAGCCCAATCTGGCAGTCAGTCAAGGGAAGCCTACAACCAAGGGTGCATTTGTTTTTCTTATTTAATTTATTACAGTCAGAGTGGTGAGCATGCTAGGAAAAGTCATTCTAAACGTGGTAGAATTGAGGGTTACAAATGACATTTATACAATAAAGCCCCTCATCCTAAATGTAGATGATTGCTTGAGGTTCAAAGTTTGCATCTTAACTTGTACTAGTGCTACAAGGATATTGTAGCTATCAAATACTAGAAGATGTATAATTAGTACTGTATAGACACCTAAATGCCTAATGCTTAAACACTCATATGCTTGCCTCAAACTATGGGGGCAGCCATGGCCTAGTGGTTAAAGATCTGGTCGCCGGTTCAATCCCAGGGCGGGTCATGACTGAAGTGCCCTTGAGCAAGGCACCTAACCCCCAATTGTAAGTCGCTTTGGATAAAAGCCTCAAATGTAAATGTAAATGTATTCACAAAGGTTGTGAAATCATCAAATGGTGCTGGACGTCAGTCCTCCCGGATGAAGATTCAGATTATACAGCATTCAATTATATGTTAATGCCAATATAAAGGGTGTCCATTTGCTTCTTTACTGAAATGATCATGAATAACTTTTATACTAATGAAGATCTGGTGTTTAAATACCTTAAAGACTGACATGTATGATTACAGTGCAGGTAGACGGGTGTTCATTTCTGATGACTAATATCCACGGCTGTAGGAGTGGAGGCCGGCGCCCTCAGGTATCCTCATGGACAGGGAATTGTGCTTCGATCCCTGCATAATGTACTGGTACACTGTACAGAGGAGTGTTCATTCCAGAAACAGTCTGGAAACATCAGGTTTACTGCTAAATAACCTTTATTGTTGGATGACCTTTGACAACATGGAGAGTCAGGTTCAAGGGTGTTTGGACGCTGGTGGTTATCATTTTCAGCACATGTTGCAACATCAGCCTTTTTCACACAGATTGAGGTGTATTTACTCCAAATGTCAACACCAAATCTTTACTATTATTAAAGTTATTCATGACAGTTTGTATCATTGTGCTCCAAGACCTGATGTGAACTCTCTTATAGTTCATACAAAGGTGACCTGAACTATCTCAAGTCCTAGGATTCAGCACTTCTGCTTCCTGTGTATCCAAAACTCTGTCCTGTTTGTGTATGAGTGGCACAGATGGGGAAAAACATCTCTATTTTCCACCTGTCTGTGCCGCAAACTAATCGCCACTTTCTTCCTGAAAGGTTCTGGCATTTTGAAGTCTTCGTCTTTATCAGCAATTAGAATCCATCTTGTCTTTTGGATAAAAAAAGGAGAAACAGGAAGAATTAATTCATAAATAAACACAACAAACTCAGACACTTTGGCAGGGTACTGAACGGGCTTGCTGTTATTTTAGCTTTGATGCACGGATAGTTAGAAAAAAAAGAAACGTGAATTACTCTGAAGCTGTCGTCTAGATTTGAAATCCCCCTCACTTCCAATCGATGACACTAAAAGCTCTAATCTGATTGGTAAAAAGAGCTGATTGGACAAAGCTGCTATCATGCTGATTTAAGCACCCAAATCAATAATGCACTAGGCTGAAGCTTCTCGTCCCTCACTGGCCTCAGTTAACTTTCCCAAGGACACGTCTAGTACTGCTCTGTTTGACCTTCCTACCCACAAACACACATGTACACACACCCACACATACACACACATTTTTACTTGCATGGATACACAGATTTTATTGGGTCTGTTCATGCACACAACAGTGCATGCAACATTAGCAAAGCAAGGCGGAGGTAATTTAATGACAGAGAAATTGGAGGCTGGGGGAATGGCTGACCGCTCCGCTGCTAGCCACAGAAGCCTCATCATTCCACATTGTTCAGGCTCTTGGGGATTGATTGTTCATTAGTAAATCTGCTGGGAAGAGAAATTGCTTCTTTCGTAATTCATAGTAGTGTTCATTTTTACTCCACACAAAGATTATTATGCAGATTATCATGCACTATTTCAATAATGGTGATAAAATTCAAATATCTAAGATATAACCATTATAGCATTTGTAAGTTACTATATATATATATATATATATATATATATATATATATATATATATATATATATATATATATATATAAACACTAAAGTCATCTAAACTATGAGTAAACACATCTGTAATTATTTACTAAAACAAACAAGTAAACAAACCAGAATATGTTTATTATTTTACATTCTTCACAGTAGGCACCTCTTGCTTAGATGCAGCTTTCTTGGCATTTTCTCAGTCAGCTTTATGAGGTAGTCACCTGGAATGGCTTTCAGTTAACAGCTGTGTCTTGTCAAGAGCTCATGACTTGCATTTCTTGCCTCTTAATGTGTTTGAGACATCAGTTGTGTGTCTACTTTGAAGTAAAATCTAAAACATGTTTTGGTTTGTTTAACACTTTTAAGTTTACTACATGATTCATTATGTGTTCACTCATAGTCTGGATGACTTCAGTGTTTATTTACAGTGTAGGACAAAATAAAAATATTGAATGAGAACTTTTGACTGGTACTGTATATACAAACTTGTGACAGAAAAGTACGTCTCCATTTATTTTTGTGTGACTTGCATCAGCATTAAACATTCAAAAAACACTGTTATCGGCTTAGCAGTGAATTGTTGAGAGGTTGAGTTGTAGATGAAATGAAAAGTGAGTGCAGCAGTAGCAAGAAGCACAAAAAAGTGAATCAGGGATAACTGTACTAACTCGTGAAAAAACTGTAAAACCTGCAATTAGGCTACAATGCAAATACCACAAAATGCAAAATAGTCACACAAAATTTCAAGTAGAATTCCATTTTACAGCTACACAACAGGTTTCCTACAAACACATCCAGAAAGCTTTTGTACCCGCACAAGCAGATGAGACACAAACGAGGAAACACAAAGCACTGCAACCTTTCCAATCCTTGGCAAGGAACAAGTTCATTAGGTGGCTGGGGCACAAACGGAATGCAATCCCTTTTCAAATATTTCCTCTTTTCTTGTGTGGAGTAGGCATGTGTGCACGGCGCTCAAACAGGGGAGTGATGGCCAATTAGGCCCTTTTTCTGATGAGCGGTCCGCAGGCCTGGGCGGCAATTAGGCCAGTTGGGAAAGGCCTCTCATTACTGGCCGCAGTCAGCTCCATTATAGCCTTCCTCCAAGCTTACGCTGCAGCTTTCACATTCCAATAACACTCATTAAGACCAAGGCCTTAGCGTAGCTACCTGCCTAAGCGTGCCTCAATCACATTCCTCTTTGCCACTCTTTACCCCGTTACTACATGGAGAAGGCATGAACATTGCTCTTCAGATGGGTTAGGGGCTGTTGGAGGGGCTGTAATGTATTCAAATGGATAATGAAAGGCGCGGCCTGATAAATAAAGCCCAGTAAAGCAATCAGGTGGTGAATTATTTAGTATTAGCTAATCCTATTTAGAATCAGCCAGAACCACGGGGCACAACCAAAAGTGCTCGTTAGAGAAATGCTAAACTCCCCCCAAAAAGGCTAACGAGGCTATCAGCAGACGGAAGCTAACAGAGAGCTGTTGGCGGGGTCTTTGCATAATGATAACTGTCCTCTGTTAGCTTTTGTTCATTATTAGCATAGTTAGCTTTGTGGGCGAGATGCTCTTTTAGGCCTGTTAATATTCTACAGAGCTGCTCACATTGTATCTATAACAGAACAAACATACAGGATACATACATGCTCTAAAATTTCAATCAATAGTTCAGTGAGAATTCCAATTTCCACAATTTCCCCTTTACCACCATTAGACTAAATTATACTCAGAGTCTTCAACATGGCAGCTTCCTGTTTTCTGTTTATTGTAATACAACATATATTTGTCCATTTTTAGACAAAGCATAAACAACTCTAGTTCAGATTATTTTTGAAGGAAGTATGTAAATGTTTTGGTCATGCAGGTCACATAATACAGCAAGCTACCATTACATGTTAGTTACATCAGCCTTACATGCTTCATTTCAGATGACAGACTACATTTGGGATAAGAGGACAAACTATGTACACTGCATTTTAAAACATACTTATCCATTTTAACTGTTTTAAAAACTGATATTGTGTCTACTTGATACTTGATACTTGATACACAGAAAGCCTGTTAACTATTGCATTGCATTAAGAGTTCTGCTCTTAAACTGTATTCTGTTATTCATTTACATTTCATACACTACTATAATAATAATAATAATAATAATAATAATTATTATTATTATTATTAGCAGGTAAATATTTACTCATTTATTTGTACTTATTATAATATAATCCTAGACAAAAATACATATAGTGGAACCTCAGTTTTCCTTATTAATCTGTTCTAAAGTGTCTGATGATAACTGAAACGAATGATAACTGAAGCAATATTCCCCCTAAGAAATTATATAAATCCAATTAATTTGTTCCAGACACTCCAAAATATGAACAAAAATACATTTTATATAGAATAACTTTAGTTTTACATACAGAACTCAATAAGAAATGAATACAAAATACTAATGAAATGGATAAATTAATATTTAACATCACTCTTACAGGTGGACGCTCTGTTTTAGAGAGTACTGGTGTGGTCCAGCCAGAGGCCTTTGTTTTGTACATCCGATCTTGGGGTTCTTGAGTGCTATTTATTTTTGCACCTGTTTTCAGCACCACGCACCGCTGCTTTAGTGCAGTGTGACATGTTTTAGTTTGTTTTGAGCTTTATCAATGTGAAACAAGTAGAAACATTCATGCTCTAATATTTCTATATTTCATCTCCATCAAACCTCACTCTGGCCACTTTCTTCTTCTTCTCCCCCAGCTGTTTTAGCCTGTGAGGTTTTTCCCTAACAATAAAATGTACTCCTTTTCTATGGTTACTGCATTCTCAAAATAACACAATTTGGCAGGAAAATCGTGAAAGCCTGGCTTAACGTGACCAAGAACTGCCTAGTAATTTATGAAAAGACTAATTCAACTGACCTGCTCAATGACCAATCACAAGCTTGCTAATTAATATGTATTAATAATAATAATAATAATAATAATAATAATAATATAATAATAATAATAATAATAATAATAATAATAATAATAATGGATAATTAATAAATAATTTATTAGTAGCAATATTTTGACTTCTATTTAGTATGTTGTCAGTAAGTTGCCAATGTAGGAGGAGAGGAAGCAGTGTTGATCCAAAACACAGGCTTTATTATACAAAACAAACAAGTCTGTGAAACACTAGGGAGGATGTATAGCAAGCATTGATTAACATGGTATTAACAGCCAGGGCTGTGCAATGGACAAGACATGACGTGAACGAGACACGTGGAAGATGTAAACACATGCAAAACATAAACAAAGAGGACGTAACAGGAACGAGACAGGCTGTGATGGGAGGTTTCACATACAGTATGTATAATCTACTAATTTAAAAGGAGGCCATCTCATACAAACAGTAAACACAGGAGTATACAAGCAGACGTGGGAATTGCTGCTCCCTGTTACGCTGACAAAACAGCTAAAAACATTGCAGATATAATCAGACTGTGGGTAAGATATGCAGAGCAGGGACAGAAGAGGACATGCAATCAACAACATTTAATGACTTTTGAAGCCTCGCAACACATTAAGTTGACCATGCTTGAAGCATGGCCTGTAACCATCAGCAAACAAACATCTCTCTTACGTAATATTAACAGTTTTGAGCACAATTTTGGAATTACTGTTCACTAAGCCTGACTCAAATTTAGCTGGAACAACAAAAACTTTGTTCCATATCAGCTTTGATATTTAGCCAATCAGCTTGAAGCTGGCAAAATCTTGACAGTGGTGGCCACATCATCAACTCACTGTAGATGTCAGACGTTCCATGACTGGAGGAGAATCTGAGGTTGTGACTTTACTTACGCCTGATAATGCTGAGCCTCATGGTGAGAAAGCTTTAGCTCCTCAGTCGTAACAGCACAATACTGCCTAAATACACATACATCCCCAGCTTTGTGTAATTAATTTTCACAGCTTCTATCTAAACCCCGCTGAGGCTTCCATTGACGGTCAAAGTTGGAGGGAGGTGTTGTGCTGAAAACGGCAACTTGTGAGAAAAGTTAGCTGAACGATGCAAAGGTGCTTTGTGATGCAGTGCAGAAAGTGTACGCGTGGGACATTCATCGTCTCTTGTCAAACACACCCCGACCAAAATTCCACTGAGAAAGCTGGAGGTCAAGAGCTTTCGGAAGTGCACTGTTAGCAAATAGATTCTATTTTTCCTCCTTTTCTTAAACCGAAACAATCAGGCCTCGGTGCGATTTCCTCAGTCGTGGTGCAACAAAGGCAGATAATTGCATTTCAACCAGAGCGGAGAGCATGCACGGAGGGGAAAAACTTCCACTCCTGAATTATTACACAAAAGAAGTGATGAAAAAAATAGTTTTCAGCACCCCCCCCCATTCTCAACATCCTCGAACATTCAACATCAATCACTGTGTTTCAAGTTACTGCACTGCTCTGATGCTGCCTGATAAGGCTTTAAGAGAGAACGAGGGACGTAGGGAGAGAGACAGACAGAGAGAGAGAGAGAGAGAGAGATTATCTGTCATCATTTTATCAGTTCCAAGGGAACCTTGCACATATTTCAAGTAGGGGCATCACAAATTAAAAGCCACTTCAGCTTCCTGTGAGAGATGGCGGTTCAGCACAAATGCTATCATGCACTCTGCCTTCAGGTAAATGCAGTGGAAGTTACTATTTTTCACAGCTGTTCTCCTAATAAGAGCTTTTCCCTGTTTTTTTTTTAAAGAAAACAGCTACAACAGATAAAGATTTTAGCATTTTGTGTTCCAACAGAGTGCTTTCAGCCCAGCCGTCACTTACCGTGTTTTTAAGTCTCGAGTTAGCACTGTCACTCTGCTATTCTTTTTTTTTTACCTGATTTTCTCCTCAATGTGTTTGACAGCCAATCGACCCGCCCATTCGTTGACTCTCACTATCACTTATAGTGTCTCTGACTCTAGGAGGCTGCAGACTAACACAGGCCTCCTCCGATGCATGTGAAGTCAAGCTCCGCCTTTTTTTAAAACTGCTGCAGATACATCACCGCCAGGCAGCTAACACGGTCAGAGGAAAGCGCAGGAGCCCCAGTCCTGATATATCGTCTGGCAGACACCTGAGCCAGCTGACATAGTGGTGGGGAGAGAATGCCATCTTATACACCCAGAGAGACTGTGACCCACTTCAGCCACTCTTGGGTCCTCACTTTGTTATTCTATTGAAATGTAAAGCCGTGGGGCCCTAAGGTGATTAAGGTGCTGCCACTATTATCAGAGGATCGTGAGTTTGAATCCCGATCATGCTGCTTGCCATCGACAGCCGGGGCCTCAAGAGAGCGGAATTGGCCGTGCTCTCTCTTCAAGTGGGCAAGATGGCGCACTCTCCCTAAACCTATAAACAGTGTCGACTGACTCGGGCGTCTGCCGGGCGATCCATCAGAACTGGGGATCTGCGCTTTCCTCTGAGCACGCTAGGCTGCCCAGCGGCGATGTATCAGCAGCAGTTCAGAAAAAAAGAGGCCTGACATCACTAATATCAGAGGAGGCCTGTGCTTGTCTACCTTCTCCCAAGAGAGTCAGGGACATTGTAAATAAGAGAGATAGGGAGTTGATAAATAAGCTAATTTAGTTAATTAGCCACTACAATACATTGGGGAGAAAATGAGGGGTACAATTATTAAAAAAAAAAAGAAAAGAAAAAAAAAAAAAATGTAATGTAATTCATTACATAAATTACATTTACATCATCATCAGGTTGAGCTCACTCTTCTGTGGAAGAAGACTCTGGAAAAATGGTTCTTCAAGGGTTCTTTAGTAAAGAAAATGGTTCTTTATAGAACCATGAACACTCAAAGAACCCTTCATGTTGATAAAGGGTTCTTTCCATGATTGGATTGATGAGGAATGTGCTGTAGATGGTTCTATACAGAACCTTTTTAAAAATGGTTCTATACTGACCACAAAAGCATTTAACTTTAAGCGGGTCCACATTTTGTAAAATTCATTACAAATGACTTCCATTGCTTGGTACTGACACACATGAGAAGACAATGTGCTACATCAGTGTGACGGCAGAAATACTGATTCATGCATGTTGATTTTACACTTTTTTACAACATGATTTTTGTCTTACACACAGTTCTTTATTCTTCAGGACTATTTACTAATAAAATGTTTACATTCGGTTGTACTGTGTTGTGGCAATTCACAACAGCCCAGCTCTTTCTCATCCTTTCTCATTTCATGATGTAAATGCTTACCATTATAATTACTTAGAATTATTTAAAGTTTTTTGTCTTATGCTATTTGAAAATATATCAGAATCTCCATTAAGTCTCTTGAGCCTTCAATGAGCAACATTTGAGCAAATGTGCATTGTCATCTGGGAAAAAACGTCAGCATCCTCTGTTCCTGTATCAAATACAGAGAATACATTGAAGCGATTGTCCCTGTTAATCAACAGTATGTAACACATAGTATAGGTTGGAAAACAGCTGGAAAATTCCTTTGATATTTAAAGCCTGCAGTCAGTGGGTTTAATTATATCTCACTTTAGCTCATTATCATGTTTACATCATACTGTCACTGCAGATGACTGCACCGTCTAAGGCTTAAAAGTTCTACTCAGATAAGACTCTCCATGAGTTTTAGTGAGAGCAGTGAGAATGGCCCTAGTTCAGAGAGTGATTGGTGACAGAGGGAGACTCTCTCTCTCTCAGAGAGCCTAGGGCGAGCGGGAAAAGCTCCAGCTCGGCCGTTTATCCAGTTTGGAGCCTCCGGTTGCTTTCCCCTCCACACAGCTAGCGCCTCTCTCCTCCAAAACAGCTCACCCCGGCCACCCAGAGGCAGGTGGCACCAAACGCTCACCATATGGCGGCCACTGAAAGCACGGCGATGAGGAATTAGACCTAACCGGCCAGAGATGGAGATCAATGATGGCCACTTATCGCTTCAGGACATGGGGTGTTTGTTATTTATCTAACAAAGAGCTGCTGCAATTTTGGACCTGAACAACAGGGTGGAGGAAAGTGCTCTCATTCTCCTCAACCACCAGCCCACCCCTGCCTGTGGCTACATCACCCTTTTGTTTGGTCAGAAAAGAGAGTATGTGTGGGGGGTCTTCCTGAATACTTTTCCATTTCTCTGACCGTGGTGGAGTGGCTGGAGGTAGGGAGCTCAAAGCCTTTAAATGGAGCTTGCTGTTAGGCACAGTGATGTCCATGCAGAGAGGGATAATACACCCCCCTCTACTCCTTTATAGCACCTCCTTTATAGATCACATAAAGAGCAGCAGGTCAGCATGCGACAAGGCTACAGGGGACAATTGAGGGGGGAGGAGTCGATGGATGGATGGATGGATGGACTTTAGGGCTACAAATATAAAACATGCCTGTCTATTTTATTAAATTAATCTTCTTTATCTGAGTCTTACACGAATCTTTGCAAGAATGTTCAGTGATTATTATAATAAATGATAATACATTTCAGTATTGTACTTATTTGACAAAATGTGAAATTTCACAAAATGAAATTGAAAAAAAATGTCCTGACAATGTAAAGCTTGCTGTGTTGTTTTTATTGTCACTCAGAAACAAAGTTACGAGTAAGAATATATTAGTTAGTGAATATAACTGTATCAGGTTGTGTTGTAATGAATGTATCTGAAGTTGTATTGACTCCACTCACTCTGTGCTGACTCCAGACTTTTACATTTTACTCTTTAAAACAGTTCAGTTAAAGACACAAATCTGCTGCTTTCTCCTGGAAATGTGAGTGTGTGTGTGTGAGAGAGAGAGAGAGAGAGAGAGAGAGACAAAAAGTTAAATATCCAGCGATAGTAAAACGGCTCTGTGGTTACGTGGAAAAAAAAAATTAAAGTATTTTTTGTATTTATTCACACTTCTTGTCTGAAATGTTGCAGGCTCAGTGACAGATGAATCCATACTTTCACAGCAAGGCTGAGGCTGAATATTAAATGTTTCAATACACCCTACACCATTCATTGGGTACAGTCAGTCATAAAAAAAACAAAAAAGTTATTGTACTCACATTTTTTGTTTCATTTTTAGTGAGTTATAAGGTTCAAGTTTTCCTAACTTATAAGTGTTTAATTACTTTCCATGTTATTCATTTTTTTTATTTTATTTTATTAGTTTTTATTATCTGTGATATGCACTATGTAGGGAGTATGGTGTTAATTTGGGACACGGCCCAAGCTCCTCTAATGACACAGACAAACAGCTCTGTTTACAGATGTGCACAAATAAATGGGTCACTGATCCATACTTACATTTCTTTCATTTTAATGTCTAAATGGAGACTACAAGTGCTGACAGAAACAATAAAACAATTAAATAAATATCAGTTTATATTTGAGTTGTGTGTTAATATTAAAAATTAACATGAATCATTTTACATTTATTATTGTAGGTAAGTTATAAATCAGACTGATAATTATCTGATAAATATGCGCTTAGAACAAAGACCTTTTTGGGAGCATAGACTCTCAATCTGACACTTAAGCAACACCAGTGTTGAGAATTCCTAAATAAAACAAATCCTATAATTAAGTTTAATAAAATAAATATTTTCATTCACAGTTATTTTTATTTGAGTAAAATGACTCAAATAAACTACTCAAACTAAAGCTAACTGATGCAACAGGTACAGAAAATTAGTCAAAAATCAAGGAGCTCGTTTTTCCAGAGGATTGGGGGGGGGTGCTGGCCTCTCATTTACATAACACTAGTTCATGGATAATTCAGTCATTCTAGTATTAAGGGGACATTTAGTTTTTCTGGACAGAAAAACACTGGTACAGTACTTTTTCTTAAGCATTCTGAACCACACCAAAATTTGTAGATGATGGCTCTTGAGCTTAATGGAATCATTGTGAGGTCAGAGACTTACACTGCTGGCTGGACTGGAAGAAAGACCCTGGCAAGGGCCGAGGCTTTTTCTAGAAGAAATCAAATCAGGCCAGTTTATTGAGAGCACAGCTCCAGAGAATGGGGGGTCACAAATAGCAGCTGATGGGAGAGCTCACAAAGGAACTGACCGAAACACACCACTTTCAGCTCAGAAATGTATGCACTTGAGTAGATGTGTGTGTTGGTCCATGAGGGAAGACATTACTCACCTTTGCAGGTGTATTTAGCACAACACTGTTCGGTTGACTTCTTTTACATGCACAGAGTAGCCCAAGAAATACAAAAGATATACAAAAGATCCACAGTTCTGTTTACATGCACACTAGCCTGACATGTGGAGAGAAGAGTGATGGGAGTCTGAAAGACAGGGGAAAGTTTGAATGGCACACTTCCCCATAATCACTTTATACATGGGTCTTGTCTTGTCACAGGGATTGCACATGTAAAACATACCTGTGGTCACTTTCCTGGATGGAAAGATGATGGAAAATGGAAACTTGTATATGTGCTACATTTATGTAAGGCAGCCACACCCACAAGCTCTCAGCTACTCCACGACAATTCGGCTGAAATGCCTTTTCCTGACAACTGGTCTCTTCCCTGAAATACTGAGGCATACACAACTGCTCTTACACAACCAGAATTGCAACACAGCTGACTGAACACCTGGGCCTGTATGTATTACTGCAAGAACTTTTAAAAACAGAAGACGGGTGAGGGGTAAAATAAGGCTACACATAAATGACCATAAATGATAAAAGAGCTGAAATAGGAGTAACTACTCAACATCCAGTGCTTCACTGTGGTGGGACTGGAAATTAATTTTTTGTAAGGATGCACTGAAGGCTGAATACTGAACACAGTTATTAATTTCTATAAATTATTATAAAATGAGTAAACTATTTCCCAAAATAAGTAGTTGATCAGAATGAATGTCTGTATGTTAATAAGCTGATTTGACATCATTAGGTTTAATAACATGAGTTTAATTGATTATATTTGTATATAAAACAAAGACAATAATATATGAATATGTATGAAGATGCATGTGTGTTACATTATTACTAATATTTAATAAAATGATGTAAAATGTCTATAATGAATGATGTAAGTCACATGGATGTTTTGTGTGTTTAATGTGAGTGTCATTGGCTACAGACATTGAAACACTTCACATTTCTTCTGGTAATTGTGAGACGCTCCCTAACACTGCAGCCGCCGAGCACAAACACAAAGCTAAGCGGCTGTATTCTGGCTTCATCATAACAAGTGTACAAAGGTTGTGCTTGTAGTTTGTTGTCTTCTTCCATTTCCACACCAAACTGTAACTGTGCTGATGAATCTGTGTTTTGTTGGTGAAGAGAAGCACAATTCTAATGTCCAAAAAGTTAACAGTGTCATTACAAACCTCATTGTTCAGTATAAATCTTTTCACTTTTTTGGCTGAACACCAAAAGTTTGCTTCTTGACATTTTCAGCCGAATAATTTCAGCTGTTGAATATTCAGTGAATCCCTATATTTTTGCACAGTACATGCCTGAACAAAGATAGCTTGATCTTGGGGTTTGAAAATTTATGGCAATGCACACACACAACAAACATGAAAGGTAAGAATGCTAAATGACTTATTCACACTTTAGTCACTGCAGATTGGACTTATTTTTCAGTGAATTCTCCATCTGAATTGAGATCTGAGGGGTTTGGAGGCCAAGTCAACACCTTGAACTACCCTGTTCCACAAACAATTTCTGAACAAGCTGCACCATGTGGCAGAGCATATTATCCTACTTAAAGAGGCCACTGTCATTAGGGAATACTGTTGCTATGAAAAGGTGTACTTGGTTTGTTTAAGCAGGTGGTACATAGCAAAATCACATCCATATGAATGCCAGGACCCAAGGTTTCCCAGCAGAACACTGCCCAGACAATCACACTACCTCCCCTGGCATACCTTTTACCCAGAATGCATCCTGGTGCCATGTCTTCTCCAAGTAAGCAACTCACACACACCCAGCCACAACACGATTTAAAAGAAAGTGTGATTCTTAAGACCAAGTCATCAGCATTATCACTACTCTATGGTCCACTTCTGATGCTCACTTGCCCATTGTAGGTGCTTCTGGCAGTAGACAGCTGTCAATATTGAAGGTAGCATAATCATGAAACAAAGGTGATATACACAATGATAAGATGAGGCTGAGAATCACAGACAGAGATAACATCAGTGCAGGAATATATACAGGGCACAATTAGGATAGAACCATGACTGTGAGATGAGATGAGATGCAGGGAGGGGGTGGGGCACAAGGTGGAAACAGGGAGGTAAACACAAGGGCACATTGACAAAAAGGTAAACATAAACACATGAGCATGGGAAAGCAACAACAAGGCACAACCAAAGGCAAAACCAAACAGAGACTAGAACAAAGCTAAAACCTTACAACAGGTGTCAGCACGGGCACTCTGACCAGTCGGGAAACACAATACAACACCTGTCATTTTGGAGATGTTTCGACACTGTTGTCATGTCAAAGTCACTCAGATCCTTACACTTGTCCATTTTTCCTGCTTCCAACACATCGTCTTCACAAACTAACTGTTCACTTGCTGCCTAATATATTGCACTCAGATGTGAGTATTGATACTACAGAGTTCAGAGTCCGGATGGCCTGCGGAAAGAAGCTCTTCCTCATCCTCTCTGTGCTTGCCTTCAGTTCGTGAAAATTCCTCCCTGACAGCAGCAGAGAGAAGAGACCATTGTTGGGGTGGCTATGGTCCATCAGTACATTTCAGAAGAGACAACTGAGAGATTGACAAAATTCAAGATGGCTGCTATTACTGCATTATTTTTAAGTGTGCTATATACTTTGTATAATTGTTTATATCTATAAAATGTGTCATGTAGTGTAATAAATCAGAGAAGCAAGTCTATGTGAGATTATCTAACTCAGCACAGCCTGAGGCAAGTATATGCCCTGCCTTAATGACTACATTGAGTGCAATAGTTACATTTTTTAACTATTCAGTCAGAGACGACTAAGCATCTGTAAGCATCTGCAATGCTAGTTTAATGTTCTCAAAAATAAAAGGGAAAATGTTCTTTAGAGGAAATGCATCCCACAGTCCTTGTGCCTCGATGCTAGCTCTGTAGCCCAGTGCACAGCACCAGAGCAGGTAATTACCCTGCACCTCAAAGCCCAGCATGAGCTCCAGCCCTTTCATCTACACATTTGGGGGGAAGCAAAAAGCGCAGGAGACATGCTGAATTTCACACAGACACACACACGGCACACTCTGAACTGGCCCGTGCTGTGTTCTCACCTCCGCTGGTGTCTACTGATTCGATTGTTCAATCCTGCATGCAGATGTCACAACCCGCCAGCCCTACGCATTACAAAGCCCAGGACGTGCCTCCTCTGGCCTCCGCACTTCTCCAATTTACATTTGATTTAGCCGCGTGATTGGCTCCACCTGGCCTGTGCACCCACCCATACCCACACAGCAGTGGCAGATTGAGAGCGAGCGAGTGAGACTGCAGATGATGAACATTATGCTCTCTGTCTCAAAGCCATACATCCAGAGATTGAAAACAGATATGGCAAAGATGCAAAAGATCTTCTTGCTTTATGCGAAATAAGACTTTACATGAAATGAAAATGAAAACACATCTCTGTTATTATTCATAAACTATTTCTCTGATTATTACAATGAGCTACAGAGAGAAATGACCTAAAATTCATGCTCATGCTTTTATTACTAATCATGACGTCTGTGTTTTATTATGACTTATTTTGCTCCACATCTATTGATTTATTCAGCATTAATACAAACTTACACATGAAACTCTAGGGCCACCAGAGCACTGAGTGGATCAGGGGACTAAGGCTCTGATACTACGATCAGAGCTGCAGATCAGCTACTACCAGGCAATGTCCGCAGGCTCAGGTGTCTGTTAGCTGATGTATCAGAGCTAGGGATCCTGCTCTTTCCTCCAGGTGGCTGCCCAGCATTGATGTATCAGCAGCAGTTTGAAAAGAGGCGGAGCCTGACTTCACATGCATCAGAGGAGGCCTGTGCTAGTCTTCACTCTCCTAGAGTCAGAGACATGACAAGTGATTGGGAGAGTCATAGTGGATGGGTGGGCCGATCCATTACATTGGAGGGAAAATTGGGTAAAAATCAATAAATAAATGAATCAATAAATAAACATTCACAAATTAAATGGAATATTTGCCTCAATATCACATTTATTTCAGAATAAAATTCATATTTCTAGCTGTTTGGAGACAAATGTCAATACTCTTCTGTGGCAGAAGCCTGAGTTTAGTTCAAATCTGGTGTCTCCCACAAGTTGCTGACAGTGAGTTTATTGGCTATAATACAGCTGTTCATTTTCCAGTGGATGTTTAGCACATATTTCATGCACAGGTATCAAAGGACATAAGAATGAGTTGAGCTAGCATTATTTATTGAAGGTTTATTGAGGCTTTTATGGACTAATATCTCCTCTCCTGGTGTGTCCAAGGTGCTTCTAAATCCAATGATGCTTTGCGCAAAATATGTGCTAAACATCCAGTGTTTTGAGACCAAACATGCCTGTACACACAATGTCTGTAAGAGTCTGAAATGATGATGGAAAGCAGTAGAGTTGAAAGAAGTCATGCATGTTCCAGTCAGGGGGATTTGGGCATTACCAACAGATTTCTGATATATTTGCTATTTTCACTCATGTGATGCATAAGCGTTCCATCAGGGAACAAAGTGAGAGATGCTGAATGTTTTATTACACTGATAACACTTTCTGAATGGTGGTTGCTGTGTGATATGCATGACAATCAGATGATCACATCATCCATCTGTTAAGGTGCAGCAGTATATAGTGAGGATCACTGGATTTAGCTGGCTTTCAGCTTTTGTCTCTAGTGATGCTCATTTTTAGTTATTTCTTTTTTACAATGCAGAGCTACAGTCATGTGACTGATCACGGGGAGTCCATCTCAAATGATGTGCTTATAACATTTATTTGCCTCCTAACTTGCAAAAGGAGATCATTATGGTGGTGTTGATAGAGAATCACATGGTATTACCTAATGGTGCTACCATGGTATGTTTTGTAAGGGGCTTTGGTGTGGGGGGAAATAGATCCCCCTAAAATGTTATTCAGCACCTGAAAACAAAAAAGAAGGAAGTAAAACTGAAACTGAACCAGAACTACATCATATAAAAATATATGAATTTTTTACCTATTCTGGATACTGTGACGCCGCTTCCAGGACAATCTAAACATAATAAACCCAAATAATCCCTAAAAACTCTACACAACAAAGATAACAAAGATCATTTTTGTGTTATTTGTATTTTTTGTATAACAAAATTGATATAATAATTATTATGAAACTAATCAAAATCTTATATCATTATCATCAGAACAGTGGAAATTACACACAACTGATGTCTCAAACACATTAAGAGGCAAGAAATGCAAGTCATGAACTCTTGACAAGACACAGCTGTTAACTGAAAGCCATTCCAGGTGACTACCTCATAAAGCTGACTGAGAAAATGCCAAGAAAGCTGCATCTAAGCAAGAGGTGCCTACTGTGAAGAATGTAACATATAAACATATTCTGGTTTGTTTACTTGTTTGTTTACTAAATAATTACAGATGTGTTTATTCATAGTTTAGATGACTTTAGTATTAATCTACAATACAGAACATTTTTATATCATGTAAAAACACAGAATGTCCAGAAGGTGTGTCCAAACTTTTGACTGGTTCTGTATACTTACATTCCGTCTACAATAATAACATTCTCCCACACCTTCCTGTCTCCACTTCATCTGTACAAAAGGAAATTTAGCGTTTACAACACTGGCAGAGGCTTGTTTACCTCACTTCAAATCTTTTGTAAGAGAGTCACTGAATACTAACTGATTCAATTACACCACCATAATGAAAAAAGGGGAGAAAAACGCCTTTTCACTCACACAATAGAGAAATCAGCAAAAGTTTAGATCTAATTAGCAGCATTGCACTTATGTGGTTGCCAAAATCATGCCAGAGAGAAGCAGAATCTCTAGCATACTGTGCCAAACAGACATCCACAGCAAGTTCCTATATCTGTCTCCCGCAGCACGGACCTGTTACTGGCATGGGTCTGCTCAGTGCCATTACACCATTTCCATTTAGAGGAGAAGCAAGCAGCCAAACAGATTGTCTTTCCTCAGTCCTTTATCCAAGTACATTATTTTTGGGAAAACAGACGGCTGCTTGAGAATCGGACAACTGTTCTGTTTTTGGCTCTGCTTGCAGAACAGCACAGGACGGCCTGGGAGGGAGTGTTTCAGAGATACAGTGTTTTACACTTTGTTGGAAACTATTTGCGAGTTACAGAGGGTGTTTGTGTGTGCATGTGCAAGCGTTTTACAACTTTCCACACAAATCTGGACACTGAAAACTGCAGAACACTAAACTAGAACTTGTTTCAAACATGAAGAAACTATGAAGAGTTCGGACATCCGGGAAAGACTCGGAGTAGAGCCGCTGCTCCTCCATGTCGAGAGGAGCCTGTTGAGGTGGTTCGGGCACCTGGTAAGAATGCCTAACTGGCACGTCCAGTTGGGAGTAGAAACCAGGGAAGACCCAGGACACACTGGAGAGATCTCTCAGCAGGCCTGTGAACGTCTTGGAATCCTCCCTTATGAGCTGGAAGAGGTGGATGGGGAGAGGAACGCCTGGTCTACTTTACTTGGGTTGTTACACCCATGATCCAGACAAGGATAAGCGGAAGATGATGAATGGATGGGATGCACTATCACACAGTTAAAATGTGTATTGTGCTCGGATGAATTAGTATTCCAGATCTTTTTCTGGAAGAAATGGATCTCAATATCAGTCCTGAAATCTCATTAATACTCAGTATCAGTCCACAACCATCCACATCAGTCCTCAAATTTCAACATTACTCCTCACAGCTCCACACTGAGCTCACGTTATTAGCCTGAAATTACAATATCAATCCTGATATCTCAATATCAGATCTGGATTTATGATATTAGCTGGAAAATCTCTATATCAGCTCTTAGGTCTTGGTCCACAGCAAAGATGTGGGAGAAATCATTTGCAGAATGTAAATTGTGGATGAGCAGCTTATTGATTTATACATTTAACAAGTGCAAGAAACCTGACATCCACAGAACAGTGATGGTGATCACACTGGTCACAATGTCACCTTTCAGCACTGAAAATCCATCATCACAGGATCCGGAGAAATCAAAGGAGTTCATTAGGAGAAACGTGTGCCAACTCTAAGCAATTACCGAGAGTGCAGGCTGAGGACCAACAGCTCCCAGATCAACAGACACTCCACTGTTTGTGGAGTTAGCATTTACCCCACTGCTCAATATGATTTCAAACAACATCAAGCGCTGGTGTAGACTTATCAAAGTCAAATGACGAGCACAAGTTGGGCAATTAATTAAAGTGCCACCCTAAATTCTCTGGGGCAGTTTGAGTAGTAATTAAGAGTTTCAAAAATTGGTTACCACGTTTTATTTATTTATTTATTTATTTAAGTTGCTACACGTGTTTAGAAAAGGTCAGTGCAATCCTATTTTTCTTTAATTAAGAACACTGGCAAGGATTTCTGTTGTGGACCTGACCAAGAATACGGCTCTGCATTCCGTGAATGATGATTGAATTCCATTTCGTTTTTAAGTGGCAGTGAAAATGTTTTTTTTGTTTTTTTTTTCTGATGATATCCTGGCACCAAAACAGGCTGCCAAGTGTGTGACAGAATATATGCGTTCCATCACTTGTAGCCTTCAAAATAGGAATTAATATTTTGCAGCAGCATTGTTTGCTTTATTAGTTCTGAAAGATGAGATTTTACTATTCAACTAGTACTGACATTTATGAATCCATTGTACCATAACAGAGAAACAGAAAAAAATGCAATATTTAAAAAATAAATGCTTAAAAGAAAGCCATCTGCCAAAAAGATGAGATCATTTCACTTCACAAGATTACTCAGAAGCAGCTTCAGTAAAAGGAGAAATATTGAGAAATAGATATCTTATAGCAAAGATGAGCTCGTGAGGAAATATGAGGTTCACTGACTATATTAAAGATATTACAATGCATTCCATGGTAATAAAAACAGATGATAAATCCTCATGCTGTTGAGGGATGACAGTAGACTGTAGTGCGGCATCTCCTATGACTGGATGTTCTGTGGTGTAGATGTAAATGCTATGCTCGATTAAGGATGCTTTTCACCATACATTTCCCCTCTCCAGTACATGTTCACATAAGTCGAAAGTGACACTTTGAATGAACGTTTTAATTACAAAAGCAACACTTAATTCACCAGCAATTATCTTTACTGATTTGTTCATTATTAGCTTTGCCAACTTAACAATGTGCTATGTGTCTAATTAAAGGCAAAGGTTCAAATGAAAGGCCAAGGACTCATAGGATGGAACCAATTATAAAATTGCTCTAGACAAAAAGCGAAAAGTTGTTGTGATTCAGTCAAAAGCCTTAGACTGAGGAAAAATCTAATCAGTAGCAGCATTAACAATGATGTCCAAACAAAAGCTAAAACATCTAGAGCTCAGAAAACCTCCAGCGTGTGAAGAACCAGAGCAGAACAATCATCAAACCATTGCACCATTATTTCTACTCTAAAATATAAGAGTGCCTCCAAGTAATATGAAGCTGCAATAGGTGTAATATGACCAGCTGGGGATTTTTTCTTTTCCAAAGCATTGGAAATCACTTGGGTTTCTCAGTTTTATTATAGAATGGTGGCACAAACAAAGCCGTCTACTGGAGCATACAAATATAAACATTATTCACCAAAATCTCATAATGAATGCCTATACTCTCATAAGTAATCCTGTACTCATGATCAGTCCACATCAGTTCTGACCTCTCATCTTCATTAATCAAATCTGTTTTTCAGATAGCAAATGGTATCAGTCCTGAAATCTAAAGATCACGAGTACAATCACAGTATCTGTCCTGAAATCTAAAGATCACGAGTACAATCACAGTATCAGTCCTGAAATCTAAAGATCATGAGTACAATCACAGTATCTGTCCTGAAATCTAAAGATCATGAGTACAATCACAGTATCCGTCCTGAAATCTAAAGATCACAAATAAAATCACAGTATGAGTCCTGAAATCTAAAGATCACGAGTACAATAACAGTATCTGTCCAGAAATCTAAAGATCACAAATAAAATCACAGTATCAGTCCTGAAATCTACAGATCACGAGTACAATCACAGTATCTGTCCTGAAATCTAAAGATCACAAATAAAATCACAGTATCAGTCCTGAAATCTAAAGATCACGAGTACAATCACAGTATCTGTCCTGAAATCTAAAGATCACAAGTACAATCACAGTATCTGTCCTGAAATCTAAAGATCACGAGTACAATCACAGTATCTGTCCTGAAATCTAAAGATCACAAGTACAATCACTGTATCAGTCCTGAAATCTAAAGATAACAAGTACAATCACTGTATCAGTCCTGAAATCTAAAGATCATGAGTACAATCACTGTATCAGTCCTGAAATCTAAAGATCACAAGTACAATCACAGTATCAGTCCTGAAATCTAAAGATCACAAGTACAATCACTGTATCAGTCCTGAAATCTAAAGATCACCAGTACAATCGCAGTATCAGTCCTGAAATCTAAAGATCACAAGTACAATCACTGTATCAGTCCTGAAATCTAAAGATCACAAGTACAATCACAGTACCAGTCCTGAAATCTAAAGATCACAAGTACAATCACTGTACAAGTCCTGAAATTTAAAGATCATGAGTACAACCACAGTATCAGTCCTGAAATCTAAAGATCAGGAGTACAATCACAGTATCAGTCCTGAAATCTAAAGATCACAAGTACAATCACAGTATCAGTCCTGAAATCTAAAGATCACCAGTACAATCGCAGTATCAGTCCTGAAATCTAAAGATCACAAGTACAATCACTGTATCAGTCCTGAAATCTAAAGATCATGAGTACAATCACTGTACAAGTCCTGAAATCTAAAGATCATGAGTGCAATCACTGTATCAGTCCTGAAATCTAAAGATTAGAAGTACAATCACAGTATCAGTCCTGAAATCTAAAGATCATGAGTACAATCACAGTATCAGTCCTGAAATCTAAAGATTAGAAGTACAATCACAGTATTAGTCCTGAAATCTAAAGATCACAAGTACAATCACTGTACAAGTCCTGAAATCCAAATATTACAAGTACAATCACAGTATCAGTCCTGAAATCTAAACATCACAAGTACAATCACAGTATCAGTCCTGAAATCCAAATATTACAAGTACAATCACAGTATCAGTCCTGATATCTAAAGATCATTAGTACAATCACTGTATCAGTCCTGAAATCTAAAGATTAGAAGTACAATCACAGTATCAGTCCTGAAATCCCATCTTTAAAGAACTCTTATACTGTAATCAGTACTGAGATCTTGGAATCAGTCCTGAAATCACACTGTCAGTACTGAAATGTCATAATCCTTAAAGGACTCTTAGAATTAGTCAGGTGGTCTGATGGTTAGGGATCTGGTCTTTGACCAGAATGCTGCTATCAGTACTGAAATTTTATTATCTTTAAAGAACCCAAAGTATGTAACATTAATATCAGTCCTGAAATGTCAGCATTAATCCTGAAATCTAGATATCTGTCACGTCCTCGCCTGACCCCCGTCCACTTTCCTGTGTACACGTCATTGTCCACGCCCCCCTTGTGATGTCATGTCATCTTACATGTCTGTTCCCGCATGTGTCTCATTAATTACGCCCTCTATATATTCTCCCCTGGTCTTCTTGTATCATTGTGAATGTCTCAGCGTTTTGTACCCTCGTGTCTTGAGCAATAAACCCTTTGTCTTGGATTACACTCCTGCCTCCCGTCTCCTCATCATCGTTACTATATCAGTACACAAATGTCAATATCAGTGCTGAAATCTCAGTAAAAAGGCTGAAAATGCAGTAAAAAAACATTTGAGCATGGGAAACTTTGTAAACTGGAGAAAAGGGGTCATGGAAAATACAAAAGGTTAACACATAACAGCATTTGGACATTTGTCACTAAAAACCTTTCTGCTTAATTTCCTTCATCTGTTTTTCTCTCCCCACTTTGCTAAAGTCCCCCACATTCCTGCAGGAAATCACCAACCATATTAGCCCTGTCTGACCAGGGAGTCCGCTGTAACTAAATGGAGTTTCCTGGGAAGAATATTCATAGAGGAGTCTCAGGGGCTAATTATAGCATTAAGCTCAAAATCCTTGAACTGGTTCCAGTACCCTCAGGGGGTAGTAGGGTGGGAGGGTCAGGCCCAGATAGAGAAGTCTGGCCTATGTGTGACGGGCAGGTGAGGTGGGTTTGGAGACCAGGGTAAATGTTTGTCTTCGATGGAGCGGAGAGGCCACGGCCCAGTCGACACCCCTGCACCAGTAAGTGTGTGTGTATGGAGAGGTACTGATTTACGACGTTGCATTTGCTTCCTATTGAGCGCAATTACACAGAGCAAGAGTGCGCACAAACAAGGCCTAGGACACAGGCTGAACCATTCACAAGAGGGGCGTGAGTGTGTGTGTGTGCATGCACGTGTGTGTGTGCGCGTGTAAATGGTATGAGCTGCAGGAAGATTTATAGCTTTCCACTGGCTCTAAATCTCATCCCGGCTTCACTTCCTAGCAAATACGCTCAGACCAGGAACCTCTCAGATAATTAAATAGCAGTGTGAATGTAAATACGCCAATTATAGTGTCCCCTCCGTTCTCATGCTGCTGTAATACACTCAGCCTGTGTCTCAAATCCAGTACAGTGCACTAGCTACTGCACTAGACTGTCTTTAACCATCAAACAATACAGTGCAGATTTCACCATCTGAAATCCATGGAAATATATGGAAATATGTTATAAGGAGTCTTCACAGGGATGAAAATACATGAATTATTATGTCTTCTATTCAATATCTCTGCATAATAAGACTGCTAAGACTAAGATTAAAATGTCAAGATTATGGTGGACAGTTTTTTTTACATTGGTCATGGTTGTTATTCGGGTATCTAGTCATAGTGTGCACAAACTGGCCATAATGTATCTACTTATTTACATAAAGTTACATTTCTGTAGCACTTTTCTAGACATTCAAAGTGCTCTGATGTCTGAGAGTCACCATAACCATCACCAAAGTCCAGTTTCCAGCTGGATGATGTGAACCAGAACACACACCACACATTATCTATCAGAGAAGTGAGGAGAGAAGATGAAGATGGAGATGATTAGGAGCAGGAAATTTAACCAAGACACTGGCGTAACACCTCTACTCTTTTAGAGGAAATGATCAGGGATCTTTTTCTGACCTCAGAGAATCAGGACGTTGGTTTTAAGTCTCACCTGAAAAGATGGCAGCATCGCTGAATCATTGGGATACACACAGAACACTGGAATAGCACCTCCTGTTGTCCACTTCTAGCAGAAACAAAAGTTTTTCCTTAAACAAGGTCTACTTAACAGACACAGACCTGTCACACTTGTGCCTCATCCTTGCCTTT
This sequence comes from Crenuchus spilurus, assembly GCA_036984385.1. Classification (NCBI taxonomy): domain Eukaryota; kingdom Metazoa; phylum Chordata; class Actinopteri; order Characiformes; family Crenuchidae; genus Crenuchus; species Crenuchus spilurus. Next base: position 1,412 of record BRDA01055495.1, on the reverse strand, counting down.
AGCCCCGCCTCCGATATGTGTTTTTTGTTTGTTTTGCCTCTGTACCGTCTGTATACATGTTCAGTCACAATGTGCGTCTGTAGTCTCCACCCTCGTCTCATCGTCATGTCTCATTAGTGATCACCCCTGTCCTGTATTATCACAGCCCCGTTTGTTCATCACCATGTTATTCTGTGTATTATTTATGTCTCCAGTCCTTTGTCAGTCGCTGAATGTTGTGAAGGTGGTTTATGTCTGTGAATGTCTTTCTAGCGTTCTATCTTGATTTATTGCAGATGTTGAATGTTATTAAGAGTAAAGGGACATACCAGAGTAACACATCTTAAAGAATAGTTGTATTTAAACACTTAAAAATGGTTTTATTTACAAAAACAATGTTGTAGCTACATCTAGAATTGAGGTAGAAAGGCTTGTTTGAGACTTTCTTTCTTACATATCCCTTTCAAGTCATTAAACAGTCAATGGATTACACAGGAGAGTAAAAGTCTGCCATTTCCTGTCGTGATGCCACATGGGTCAGGAACGTGTGACACACTGCATTCACGCAGATTAACGCCCTTGTTTGCTGGTGTGAATGAGCGTGGCTCTGTGCTCTAGGGCTGAAGCTTGATCTCTTGGTTGGATTTGCACAGAGGCGGCGGATGTAGCAGCAGTGAACCAGCTTAGCGTGAACAGCAGCCACACACAAACAGCAGGGCCCATTCATGTTCCTCACTGACAGTGCACTGACAAACATTTTCAGCCCAATATCAAGTCACATGCACAAATGCAAGATTTCAACAGTGAAAACTAACAAAAGGCACTTTTATCAGGATGATAAAAGAAAAGTAATACATGCAGTTTTGTACGATCATTACACTGAAAACTGAATGTATTAATGTTGTGACTCTAAATTGTCAGTAAAATGTATAACATGATGATGATTTTGACCTCTCTCAAATCTAATCAATAAAACTAAATCAACAATGTGAACTCTCAGTAACATCAAGGTTTTATCATCATTTACATCTTTAATTGATTTCATTTACCAACCTGTGCCTCATATTTTACTCATAAGAAACACGTTTGTGCTAATTTAATAACGCTATGTCATACAGTGTTGTCTGTATCTGTCAGTCTGTCTATTTAAGGTGAATGTGGTCATGTATGATGACTAAGACATGCAGTCTGCACAATTCTGATTGTTAGGATATTAGCTTCCACTGCTTGTTAGCATTGCCCTAATAGCTTACTCACTCTCTCTCACACACACAAAATAAACACACACACATATAGTACCAGTAACACACCTTCTCATTCAATGTTCCTCATTTGTTTCTTTTTTATTCACTGTAAATAAACACTGAAGTCATCCAGACTCTGAGTGAACACATAATGAATCATGTAGTAAACTTAAATGTGTTAAACAAACC